>PVIJ01017190.1:0-30268 GCA_004024925.1 Scalopus aquaticus
GAGCTGTCGGCAGCGGCAATGCGAGTTCGACGCCCGGCCGGGGAGAATCCCACATGGTGGGGCAGACCTCTCCTGCCTCGCCCGCTGCTGCCCTCAGCAGTGTATTTCTGATCTGCCTGTTCTGCTACCCGCTCTGTCTCTGGTGAACCCTCTCGCCGCCCCACGCCTCTGGCCTGTACCCCAACTTGTATGTATAAATGAAAAATAAATCTTTAAAAAAAAAAAAAAAAAAAGCTGGGTGTCGGCCAGAGGTGTGCAGGGGTGAGAGGATTCACCAGACACAAAGTGGGGAGAACAGGCGGATCTGCTGAAATACACTGTTGAGGGGAGCAGCGGGAAGACAGGAGAGGTCTTCTGTGCCATGTGGGAAGCTCCCTGGCTGGGGATTGAACTCGTGCTGCAGGGGCTGCAAATAGCTTCATAGTACTGAGACTTAACCCGTTGCACCCCCAGGGAGGCCCCCAAAGAGTCAACTATACTGAAAGTTAATTTAAAAAAACAAAAATAAATTTGGTGATCTAGTTACCGACAATTTAGCCTATAATATATGTATTATATACATATATGTGTATGAGAGTAGAAAAATTATTTTACAAAAGATCCTGAAGTTTCAACTTTTTGCTAAATTGGACAGGACGGTCTCCATCACCACAGACAAGAACTACATTTTCTTTCTTCTCTTGGCTGTTTCTTGTTGTTTAATTCATTTGCCTCTCTCATGCCAAAGATGGCGAGGGGGCTGTCTCACTTCTGGTGATGGAAGTGGCTTCTCCCTGGTCTCAGCAATGAGGAACATCTCTCTGTGGGGAAGAGGATGGTGCTCGCCTTGGCCAGTGCTCCAGTCACACCTGCCAAACCTGTTTTGGACACTCTGTCTTGGGATGATCATTGAACATTGACCTACAGTCCGTGACCTCCCTGAGGACAAGGAGAACAATTGTGCAAGACTCTAGGTTACTGTCATTTCTGGGTGAATGCTGTGTCATCTGTTTTCTGGGGTTCTCTCATGGCTGCTTTCTTTGTCCCTGCCTCCACTCACTTGTCCTACAAGAAACAGGTGAAGGCTGTCACCTTTAGGCTTTGTCATTGAACAGTTATTCCTGAATCCCCACTTTCCCTAATACTTTCCACAGGTGAGGCCCTCCCTGATGGCACAAGGGGTTAAGTGTCAGCACTATCAAGTTACCACCAGCCACTTCGGCCTGAGTTCAATCCCCAGCCAGAGAGCTGACCCACATGGCACAGCAGACCTCTCCTGTCTCCCCGCTGCTCCTGTCAGCAATGCATTTCAGTAGATCTGTTCTGCTCCCCACTTTGTCTCTGGTGGATCCTCTCACACACCCCCACTCCCATACCTCTGGCCTACACCCCAGCTCTTGTATGCATAAACATTTCTTTAAAAAAAAAAAAAACGCTTTCCACACGTGACTCCTGGTGTTGTGGAGTGTTCTTTCTCACGTACACACAGACACAAATGCACAAATGCACACATGCTATGTACACGCCCACTCCTTGTTTGCCCCCACCAGTGTGTCTAGAGGTCTTGCGCTCTGAGGGGGTATAACCTGTCGTCTTCTTAAAATGCCTACTGAGTGTGCCAGTGCATTGTTATTATATAACTTTTCAAACCAGGATTCTCTTTCTTAAGATTTATTTATTTATGCATACAAGAACTGGGGTGTAGGCCAGAGGTTTGTGGGGGTGAGAGGATTCACCAGAGACAGAGTGGGGAGCAGAACAGGCGTATCTACTGAAGAACACTGCTGAGGGGAGCAGTGGGCGAGACAGGAGAGGTCTGCTGCGCCGTGTGGGTCAGCTCCCTGGCTGGGGATCGAACTCGTGCTGCAGTGGCTGCGGATAGCTTCATAGTGCTGAGACTCAACCCGTTGCGCCACCAGGGAGCCCCTCTTTCTCTTTTTTAACTTAATGAGAACCATAACTGGGCCTCCCTGGTGGTGCAGGGGTTAAGTCTTAGCACTATCAAGCTATTGCCAGCCACTGTAGCACGAGTTTGATCCCCGGCCAGGGAGCTGACCCACACGGCGCAGCAGACCTCTCCTGTCTCCCCACTGCTCCCCGCAGCACTGTATTTTTGTAGATCCACCTGTTCTCCCCACTCTGTCTCTGATGAATCCTCTCACACACCCCCACTCCCACACCCCTGGCCTATACCCCAGCTCTCGTATGCATAAATAAATGAAATAAATCTTAAAAATAATAATAAAGTGTTTTTAAAAAGCAAGAAGGGCCTCCCTGGTGGCAGAGCAGTTAAGTGCTGCGCTGTGGAGCTGTCAGCAGCGGTGATGCAAGTTTGATGCCTGGTTGGGGAGATTCCCACATGGCGCGGCAGACCTCTCCTGCCTCGCCCGCTGCTCCCCTCAGCAGTGTATTTCCGTGTGTCTGTTCTGCTCCCCACGCTGTCTCTGGTGAACCATCTCGCCACCCCACACCTCTGGCCTCTACCTCAGCTTGTATGCACAAGTAAATAAACCTTTAAGAGAAAAAAATTAAAAAACAGGAAGATTGTCTGGGTACAGCTATGAATGTCAAGATATGTTAAGTGGAAGTAATCAAGATGCAGTTTGTATGTTGTCCTGTAGAGGGGAATTAAATCTATACACGTGTTTTGTTTTTGTTTTTTTTTAAGATTTTATTTATTCATGCATACAAGAGCTGGGGTGTGGGCCAGAGGTGTGGGGGGATGAGAGGATTCACCAGAGACAGAGTGGGGACAGAACAGGCAGATCTATTGAAATACACTGCTGAAGGGAGCAGCGGGGAGACAGGAGAGGTCTGCTGCGCCATGTGGGAAGCTTCCTGGCCAGGGATAGAACTCGTGCTGCAGTGGCTGCTGATAGCTTCATAGGCTGAGACTTAATCCCTTGTGCCACCAGGGAGGTAAAAATCTATGCACATGTTTGTCTTTATTTTCCCCACATTCGTTTACCTGGAAGGATATATATACACTAGTAATAGTGGTTTTCTCTGGATTAGGGGTTGGCAAACTTCAGAATAGACTAAATCCAGCTTGTTGCTCCGTTTGTTTAATAAAGCTTGAGGGACAAGCTGCCCCCACACACTCACATTTTGTGCATGCGGTTTTCCTGCTGGAATGGCAGAGTTGAGTAGTGGTGACAGAGTCGTTTATTACTGTCCCTTTAGGGTACTGGAAATGGAATAGCTTGCTTAGGGATTAGAGTGGACACCGTATTTCTTCACCTCTATCTTTTTTATATAGTTTTTTTAGATTTATTTTATTTATTTATGCATAAAAGAACTGGGGTGTAGGCCAGATGTGCAGGGGGTGAGAGGATTCACCAGAGACAGAATGGGGAGCAGAAGGGGCAGATCTACTGAGATATACTGCTGAAGGGAGCAGCGGGGAAACAGGAGAGGTCTGCTGCGCCCTGTGGGAAGCCCCCTGGCCAGGGATCGAACTTGTGCCGTGATGCAGTGGCTGGTGATAGCTTCACAGTGCTGAGACTATAACCCCTGCACCACCAGGGAGGCCCTGCCTTTTTTTAATGTAATTTTTAACAAAATACATACATGCACAGCCCATCAAAACAATTTTTAAAAATTTGAAGGCACCGGCATTGGAACTAGCCCTTCAGATGTGGCTGGTCCCAGACTTCTGCTAATCTCTGTCTGCTTGATTTGTCAGGAGTCTCCAAAAATCCATCTCAGCTATTTGGCGAGAGGAGCCCAGGATGCTGCCCAAACCTGGGATCTATTACTTCCCCTGGGAGGTCAGCGCCGGCCTCGTTCCCGAAGGAGGTTCGCTACGAACATTTGGCCGGTGAGGATGCTTGTTTTTGTACATGTGGCGGGATGTTTAAAGGGCTTTAACTAAACCCGACAATAAGCAAATTAAAATAGTTTTATGTTAAATTTGTCTAGATGTTTTTAAAATGCTAACAAAATAATGTCTTCGTTGTAAAAATGAGAACCACAAAGGTGTGAAAAGGGCCAGCGAAAGTCCCAGTGACCCCACTGTCTGACTCCCACTGATTGCTTTACCCATGTTTTCGTGTGCCCGTGTTCAGATGGATGCATAGTGGGTACACACAACAGATGTAATGCATCTGTCAGTCACCTATTGCTGTGTAACAATTTACCCCAAAATGCAGTAGCTTAAAATGAGAACAAATGCTTATCATTTCATAGTGACTGTGTGGGTCAGGAATTTGGGAGCGGCTTGGCTGGGTGGTTCTGGCTCAGACTCACTTATGAGACTACAGTCAAAAGTAGGTTAGAGGTGCAAGAAGTGCCAACACCTGAAGGATGGACCGGGTAGGGAGGACCTGCTTCCGAGGTGACTCATTCACATTTTTGGCAAGTCAGTACCAACCCTTGTCATGAAGACTCATTCCTGACAGTGTAGGTTCCTTCACCGGGACTACTTGAGGGCTCTCACAAGATGGTGGAAGAGCCATACGGTGGAATATTATTTAGCAATAAAAAGGGATTAGCTATGGCGATATACAACAATATGGATGAATCTCAAACTAAGTCAGGGGCCATCCAGTAGAGAGCAAAGAGAAAGCTACAAGGCCTTTTGTGACCTAACCTTGGATGTCACTCAGTCCTTCCTGCAATAGTCTGTATATGTGGGCAGATAGAAATATCTCACCTTAGTTGATATCCTATTATATCATACCATTTATTTATTTACTTAACTGCAGTTGGTAGGCCTAGTTCCCTACCAAATATGTAGAGTTTTATCATCAGTTTATTCTTTTTTTTTTTTTAAGATTTATTTATTTGTGCATACTGGGGTGCAAGCTGGGGTAGAGGCCAGAGATATGGGGCGGCGAAAGGGTTCACCAGAGACAGAGCGGGGAGCAGTACAGGCAGATGGACAGAAATACACTGCTGAGGGGAGCAGCGGGCAAGGCAGGAGAGGTCTGTCGCTCCATGTGGGAACCTCCCCGGCCAGGCGTCAAACCGGCGTCGCCACTGCCAACAGCTCCACAGCGCAGCTCTTAACCGCTGCGCCACCAGGGAGGTCCTTTATCATCACTTTAAATAGATCCTTTTCATTTCATTGCATAAATACATTGTAATTTTTAAAAATATAATCTGTTTGGGCCTCCCTGGTGGCACAATGGGTTAAGTCTCAGCCTATGAAGCTTATCTGTAGCCACTGCAGCACAAGTTCGATCCCTGGCCAGGGAAATTCCCACATGGCGCAGCAGACCTCTCCTGTCTCACCCGCTGCTCCCCTCAGCATTGTACTTCAGTCGATCTGCCTGTTCTGCTCCCCGCTCTATCTCTGGTGAATCCTCTCACCACCCCCCCGCTCTGGCCTACACCCCAGTTCTTGTATGCATAAATAAATAAATCTTTTTTTAAAAAAAATATATATATATATAATCTGTTTATTTAACCAAGATCTATGGATTTTCAACAAAGACATCAATGTACTGAGTGAGGAAAAACGGTCATTTCAATAAGTGGTACTGGAAGTTCCTACTGACATTCTTACAGGGGTTAAAAAAACCACCTGCAGCAATAAAAAAAAAACACAATAATTTGAATTCATAGATGTATCATCTAAATTATGAAATATCCAGGAGGAAAATTTCACAGCCTTGAGCTAGGTAAAGTTTTCTTAGATGAGACACAGAAAGCAAAAACCATTAAATATGAATAAATTGGACTTCAGCAAAACTGAAAGTTGCTGCTTATCAAATGAATCCATTGAGAGAATTTAAAGATAATTCACGGCCCTCCCTGGTGGTGCAAGGCATTGAGTCTCAGCCTATGAGCTATCCACAGCCACTGCAGCACGAGTTCGATCCCTGGCCAGGGAGCTTCCTACGGGGCGCAGCAGACCCTCTCCTGTCTCCCCGCTGCTTCCCTCAGCAGTGTGCTTCAGTGGATTCCCCTGTTCTGCTCCCTACTCTGTCTCTGGTGAATCCTCTCACCACCTCACACCTCTGGCCTATACCCCAGTTCTTGTATGTATAAATAAATAAATCTGTAAAAAAATAACATAAAATACATATACAAACAGCCCATAGGCACAAGATAAAATGGTTAACATCACTGGTCACCAGGGAAATGCAAATTAAAATCACCCCAACAGGGAAATTCCTACCCAGTAGGATGGCCAGAATAAGAAAACTCACCATGCCAAGTGCTGACGAAGATCACAGGAACTAGAACCTTCTCACCCTGCCTGTGGACGTGAGATGGCACAGCCTCTGTGAAAAGTACATTGGCAATTTCTTTTAAACAGGCAGGTGGACTGTACAATTCTGCATACCCAGGAGAGATGAAAATGCGTGTCAGCCCAAAGGCTTGTGGGGGAATATTCTTACCATTTTATCCCTAACAGCTCCAAACTGGGCACAACCAAACTGGTGGAAGATGGATAAACAAATATTCTGCTTATCATTCAGCAGCATGGTGAATGGTAAACAGGAAAAAGCTACTGCTTTTCCCAGCCACATAAAGAACCTCAAGACCATTACGTTAAAACAAACAGAAGAGGTAGACACAAAAGACTCCACGTTTTACGGCCCCACTGACGCAGTGCTTAAGAAGGAAAACATCTTTAGGGGCCAAAGCAGATCTGAGGTTGCCTGGGGTGAGAGACTGATGTCAGGAGGACACAAGGAAACTCCGTGGGGTGGCGGGAACGCACCAGGTGGGTTGGTGGAGGTTGTACTTTCCTCAACACTCAGTGACATCGATGCTTGATGCATGTACTTCACACCTCGACAGGTGGACCGAAAGTTGCGTCCTGATTCATTGCTGCCATTTTCATTTGTCTGATCAGAGTGAGATCGAACAATTTCCTGTGGATTTGTGGGCCTCCCAGAAACTTTGGAGCTCATGCTGGTTCTATCCGTGAGCAGAAATGACCACACTTTCCCCGACCTCCAGGTTGAGCGTCTACGACGTGGCGCAGTCCCGCGTGACCCTGCTGGCTCAGCACGGACCTGAGCAGCACCGTGTCCTTGTCTGTACCAAGTTGGTGGAGCCGTTCCAAGCCCAGGTGGGCTCCCTCTGCCTTGTCCTGGGGGAGCTGGAGCACCAGAAGGGTAAGCCATGGAACCCCTCTTTTCACTCTGGGTCCCGCTTTTGGGCAGTCTTGGGGTGACTCAGTAAGAGCTGGGTCTGGCTTGTGGCCGCACAGGAGTCCCTCACCGGGTAAACATGGCTTCTTAAACCACGCACTCAAGGGCTCATGGGAAACAGACGTGACTGGGCTCAGAATAGACCTGCCAAGGAAGCAAGGCAGGGAGAAGCCATTCCTCTCGAAGGCGTGGTGCGAGGTGTTTGCTACAGTCCTTTTGACTCTAACCAGCAGCCCATAGTCTGTGACTTCTTACTGCTATTACGTAAAGGAGAAAACCAAGGCTCGTAGAAAACGGGGTAAAAAAGTGACATCTGTCCGTCTGTCTGTCAGATGTCTGTGTCAGTCTATGCATCTACCTATCTCATCGATCCATCTGACCTCTACTAATCTTTGTCCATATTTTGATTATTCTTTTAGGGTCGTTCCCTGAAAGTAGCCTTGCTACGTTCAAGGGTATGAACATTTACGTTTCTTGGTTTACACTACCAACTCACTTTCTCAAAGGCTCAGGGGGTTTTAAAACTCTGACCATGAAAGGCACTCCAGGGGAGAAAGTAATTAAATGGTGCTTACCTTATCTAGACTTGATTTCATCAGAGTTAATCTTTAGTCAGGCTTAAGCCTTTGAGCTCAGAGCTCCTACCCCCATAGTTGATTCGAGAGCGGGGTCAGGAGGCAGGGCTGGGAGTGTGGACAAAGGCCTTTTACATAAATGATCCATGTGGCTCCAGCCCAAATCACCTGAGCCTTTCTCCTGCAGTCTGACCTTAACACTGAGTCTGAGGAGCCAGGAGTCCACTGCCCAGTGTGTGAAAGGGTTGCCCCCCCATTATAAATCCCATGGGGAGGGGGCACTTGACACCAGCCTGGGACATCGGCCAGAGTGAGCACCGGACCTGGTGTGGTCATCTAGAATCATTGTGGGAAGAAAGATGGAAAAAAACTTTAAAGTCTAAATTCAACCCACATGTATTTTTTAAAATTGACTTTTTAAAAAATATTTATTTATTTATGCATACAAGAGCTGGGGTGTAGGCCTGAGGTGTGGGGGGGTGAGAGGATTCCCCAGAGACAGAGTGGGGAGCAGAACAGGTGGATGCACTGAAATCCACTGCTGAGGGGAGCAGCGGGGAGACAGGAGAGGTCTGCTGCGCCCTGTGGGAAGCTCCCTGGCCAGGGATCGAACTCGTGCTGCAGTGGCTGCCGTTAGCTTCGTAGTGCTGAGACTTAACCCCTTGTGCCACCAGGGAGGCCCTAAAATTGACTATTTTTGTCTCCAACACACAAGTAGAGTGAGAGTGAGCTCCAGGTACCTGTCACCCAGATCCAACTGTGATCAACTCACGCCGCTCTTCTGTGTCACACCCACCCTCACTTACTGATTTTGCTGATGTGTTGGCAAGCAAATTTAAGATGTTCTTTAATTTTACCTGTAAATACCTCAATAAGTGCCTCTAACATTACACCCAACAAAATTAACAGGCATTTCTTAATATAATCTAATACCTAGTCCTCATTCTCTTTCCCCTGTTGCCTCCAGAAAAATGGTTTTTTACAGTTGGTTAGCTCAAATCCAGATCCAGAGTCCCTCCATTGCATTTAGGTTATGTAACCTAAGCGTCTGTAACAGTTCTTTGTTCTGTCTTCGTTCTTTCCTTTTTTGAAAAAAGGCACTTATCGGAGAACTAGACTGTTGGTTCCTGAGGGATTTGCTGGGCACCACTGGCGATTGTTCCCTCCTGGTTGTGAAACCTGCTTCTCCTTCCCTTGAATTTCTCTTACTTTTTTTCTATATGGGTTGTCCATAAGGGAAGCCAAATAGTTGATGAGGGAATGTTCTTTACAGAAGAATCACAGCGAATAAATGCAGGAGAAATGGTTAAATACTAATCACCACTTAAACAGTCTCCTTGAAATAATAAATCCTGGGCAACGATCATTAGCTGTAAACACTCAGGTGAAAGTTCAATGCAGATCATGGAAACAACACAAAAGCAGCCCAGTCACCCCCGTGTCTTGGCTGTGAGACACCAGGAAGGCGGGGAAGGAGTTTACTACGCTGATCTTGGAATCTTGCCACTCCTCCACCCACACCCCCCAAAAAATGGAACCCGAAAAATCAGCCCTCAGACCAAGCTGCATTCCTCAGCTCTGGCTGGTTTGCCTCTTACATCACAATCTGTATTTTTCTTTAAAAAAAAAAATCTCGGGCCTCCCCGGTGGCGCAGCGGTTGAGCGCTGGCTGTGGAGCTGTCGGCAGCTGCGACGCGAGTTCGACGCCCGGCCGGGGAGAATCCCACATGGCGCGGCAGACCTCTCCTGCCTCGCCCGCTGCTCCCCTCAGCAGTGTACTTCTGATCTGCCTGTTCTGCTCCCCACTCTGTCTCTGGTGAACCCTCTCGCCGCCCCACGCCTCTGGCCTGTACCCCAGCTTGTATGTAAAAAAAAATAAATTAAAAAAAAAAATCAAAAAAAAAAATCTCCCAAGTTTCTAATTTCAAAGTAACACGGTTTCATCATTCCCAGCTGATGGGGCGGGGGAGGGCAGATGTGGGCGGGCAAGGAAGCAGCTCCCCAAGCCCCACCCAGGCAGGGGCGCCGCTGGCTGCTTTCCCGCCAGTCCTGGGGGACACAAAGGTCACTCCCCGCTGTGGCCAGTGTGGCCGTCCTGGGGTCAGGAGCAAGGCCACCTGAAGTCGCCCTCCTGAACTCTGCTCACGGCGCTGGCCGAGGAGGCAGGATCGATGAGCGGTGCCAGCTGGGTGCTCAACGGCGGTGCTCTGTCCCCGGCCGCCCTGCAGGGCCGAGGGCTCCTGTTCCAGGGCTGAGGCTTCGGGGGCATCTCCCCAGCTCTGCTCCTGAGCCCCCAGTTGGAAGGCTGCTTGCGCGCAGGAGGCTGCCCTAGCGCTCTTGCCTTAAGGCCACTCCCCCAACCCCTTCCTCATTGGCCCCCGGGGAGCCCTCTGGAACCTCTGCTGCTCCATCTTCACGCCCCCGACGGTCTCCCCGACTGTGCTCTCGCCCTCTTGGGCCCTGATGAATCCTGGCTGCTCCAGGCCAGCTCTTCCTCCCCCGCCCCCAGCCTGAACAGCCTCCCGAGCCACAGGCCCACAGAACTCAGGGGCGGGTCCTGCCCCGCCGGCTCCTCAGGTCCCTCACTGGACCTTTCTCCTCGTGGGGACCAGCTCAGCCGGGTTGCCTCGCCCCACTTCTGCCTCTCACACCTGGAACCGCCACACCTCTGCTCCCTGAAACTGCAGCTCCACCCCCCCCACCCCCACCCCGCCCTGCGTTCTCTCCTCTCCCGTTTCCTTCCCTCCCCTCCAGCCGACCCTGCTTTCATTTCATTTTCACCCAGAAGTTTCAGTCCGTGGCTACTGATGAACCCCAACCTCCGCCCTCTCCGTCCCCGCCCGGCTGTTGATGGAGAAAGTTCGCAAAGCCCCAGCATCCCCAGCGGTCTCCTCTCGGGGCCTGCGTGCCTTGGGCAGACCTCCCTGTGTTCCGGCAAGCCCCTCTCCCGCAGCCCGTCCCACCAGCCCCCTACTCCAGCACCTCCCCTGTCCCTTTGAGCGAACAACTCACCTCCTGCAGGCCTAGGAAAACAGCTCGGGGGCCCCAGACCTCCGCTCCTTGGCCTGGGGGCCTGTTACTGAGCAAATGAGCTTTCTCTCCACCTGACATGCGCAGAGGGCTTTTGAGACGAGAAGGAGCTTTACTGTTAATTGGCAAGGAGGTAGGAGATAAACTCAAATCTACCTCTCTGATTAAGAACCTGGCCTACACCCCAGCTCTTGTATGCATAAATAAATAAAAACAATCTTTAAAAAAAGGGGGGGCCTCCCTGGTGGTGCCCGGGTTAAGTCTCAGCACTATGAAGCTGTCAGCACCACTGCAACGTGAGTTCGATCCCCAGCCAGGGAGCTTCCCACAGGGCGCAGCAGACCTCTCCTGTCTCCCCGCTGCTCCCCTCAGCAGTGTGTTTCAGTGGATCTGCCTGTTCTGCTCCCCACTCTGTCTCTGGTGAATCCTCTCACCCCCTGTACCTCTGGCCTATACCCCAGTTCTTTTATGCATAAATAAATAAATCTTTTTTAAAAAAAGGAAGGGGAGGAGGTTTAATATAGGTTTGGGGTGCCAGGGTTGTGAACAAAGGAGTTCCTTTTTTTTTTTTACTGAAGGTCTGGTTAGGGCCAAAGAAATATGAACTTGGCTGAAGTTCATTGGTTAGTTACAGGGCAGTCCATACATGGAGAAGTATGAAGAGACTTTTTTTTTTTTTAAAGATTTATTTATTTATACATACAAGCTGGGTGCAGGCCAGAGGTGTGGGGCGGCGAGAGGGTTCACCACAGACAGAGTGGGGAGCAGAACAGGCAGATCAGAAATACACTGCTGAGGGGAGCAGCGGGCGAGGCAGGAGAGGTCTGCCGCCCCATGTGGGAATCTCCCTGGTTGGGCGTCGAACTCGCGTCGCTGCTGCCAACAGCTCCACAGCGCAGCGCTCAACCGCTGCGCCACCAGGGAGGCCCTGAAGAGACTTTTTTTCAAAAAGCCAGACTTTGGAGTTTCTGACAGTGGGCCCCTCACCTCTGAGGACCCCCTCCTCTGGGCTTTTGGTGTCCAGGTTCTGGCCACATGTGGCTCAGCTCAAGGTTAGTCCATAAACCACAGGCCCTGCTGGGTCTGTAAAGGCAAGTCTCAGAGGAAAGTTTGGATAAACCTCTTTTTTCTTTCCCTTTTGTGCTTTTAGGGTCTGAGACCAATTTGACCATTTAACCTTGGTGCGCTGGGACCCCCGGCCTGCCCTTCTGCAGGGGGCTTCACTCTCTCCACCGAATCCACAACGGTCACCACTGGCTGTTCCTTCCCAGCAGACACAGCACTGAACCCGCTTCTGTATTAAAACAACAGTGATGCTGTCTCTCCCTCTCCCCTGCCCAGCTGCTCTCGGCCTGGTCCCCGTCACAGGCGTCCTGAAACCACCTCTGCTCACCCCTCCCGGCTGTGCTGTAATCGGTCCCTTTTCTTTGACTCTTTATCTTTGCAAGACGAAACTGCCAAGTGACCGTTTATTTCCCCAGCTCTCTTATTCCCAAGTCCCCGTCTCCTTCTCCACGGCAGTTCTTCAAACACTGTCCATTTCGTTCCCCTTACACAAACCATTTGCACCCAGACCGACAGAATTGCTTCCATATTTCATAACTTTTTTCACTCACAGGAAGACACTGTGTTCCATGATATAAATCTAGTGTCCCTGGCTTCCCCAGGACAGGAGGAGGAAAGGCCTGACAGGTGTTAACTGTGAGGAAAGTTCTGTGAAATGAAGTCAGGTGGGTCCGCCCCCTCCCTTCGGGAGCCTGGACACAGCCCGGCTCGGAGCCTTGAGACTGAGCAGCCCCAGCTGTGCGTGGTGCTCGCGCGCACCTCTCCCCATCATCCTGGGTGCTGAGAACGCCCCCGGGCTCTCTGTGTCGTGAGAGCAGGTCCAGGCCTCTCAGCGGACTTCAGTCCGGGGTCCCGGTGGGCTGAGCAGTGCGGACAGCCGAGCCAGTCCTGAGGGCGCCGAGGGACGAACGAGGCTGATCCGGGGGCTGGCTCTGTCACCCATGCGCCCCACGCTCAGCCCCGTCCGCGGCCCAGTGGGGCCAGGCCGGTTCATCCTCCCGGGTGGGCGGCTGCACCCCACAGCCTGACGCTCTGAATTCTGCCCCCAGGCTGAGTTACATCCCTGAAGCCACCCAGGCTGGAAGGAAGGCCAGGCAGGCAGACTTTATCTAGATTGGCGCCCCTATCTCAAAAAGGCACCAGAAGAAGAAAGTCCGCGCCCTGGAACACTGAGCATATCTATCGGTGTGTCCCGAGTGCAGAGAGAACATGAGTGAAGAAAAGTAAAAGGAAAAACTTCTTTTTAGGCAAACCCAGGTGTCTTTCCTGTTTGACGTCACCTGACAAGACTTTCCATAATGGATGAGGTCAGCCTGGCCTCCCCTAGGCCCCTGCCAGCCCCTCCCCTGCCCCATCAGGCCAGACTCTCCCCTTGCATTTCTCTTGGCCCTGGTTTCCAGGGCCAGCGGGTCCAGATGCTCACCGAGATGTCCACTCCTCCTCAGCCCCGGGCATTTGGGGCCTACAGGGAAGGCAGCAGGAGCGAAGATGACAAAGGGGGAGGTAGAGGGCACGACTTCTTCCGCCCTGGCAAGTGGGGGCCTCCGGCTCCCCCTAACTTGCAGACAGCTGCCTACCGGGCGTCTAGACTCGCGGTTGTCAGCCCAGGTCGGCCGGCAGCCTCCTGACGGCATCCTCCTGGCCCGCACGCTGTCAGACCCATCCCATCAAAACCAGGGCGGGCCTGGCAGGGGAGGCACAGCCAAGGTGGGCCCGTGGCCAGCGCCCTCTGCTGTGCCTTGCAGGTGACGGCCCCCTGGTGAAGGCGCGGGTGCTGACGTGTGTGGAAGGAATGAACCTGCCGCTGTTAGAACAAGCCATCCGGGCGCAGCGGCTGCACCAGCGAGCCAGGGCCGGCGGCCAGCAGGACGAGGCAGCTCCGGAGCTGGAGCCCCCCGGCCATGCGGGCGCCGTGGAGCGCCAGGCTTCCCTGAGTGACAGCCTTTCTGGAGCTGGGGAGTAGCGGTTGCTTATTTGGGACTGTCTCAGCCGGACAATCTCCACCCTCCACGCCCCGTGTGGAGACCTCAAGAGACTGAGCCCTGGGTGCTGGGCTGTTCTGGGGGAGGCCGCGGAGTGTTCCAGAAGGTGCTGGTGAATAAAGGCCCCAGCAGCATGTGTGCATGTGGTGCAGCGCCGGCAGGGGCCAGAAGGGGGAGTTGCGGAGCGGCAGCGGCGCCGGCGGCAGGAGCGCAGGCTCTCTGGTGAATTCTGGGCTGTGGGGCTGAGGGGAGGCAGCCAAGAGCTCCCGGGCCAGGTGGGCGGCCAGGGCCCAGGGGGGTCGCCCTCGCCAAGGCTTCACCCTCAGAGGAGACTGAGTGTCGCCTGCAGAGCCCGCCTAGCCCCTCGCCCTGGCTGTGCGGCCTTGGGCACGACCGCGCTTCGGAGACCCTCCCAACCCCTGACCTCTGCCCCCAGCTCACCCCGTCTCCTCCAGGGAGCCCATGGCATCCGTCTGGCCCCAGAGCTGCACGTGGTAGCAGTGGGCGGGGGCGGGAGAGGTTCTGGCCTCCCGGGCACCACTGCAGGCCTGAGGCGCCTGCCTGGTTGGGCCGGCCCCCTCTAGCCAGGCTCAGGGTGCGGGCGGGAGGCAAAGCTGGGGGCCTGGCAGGAGAAGCAGGGGGCTCCCTGTGGGCCGCAGACCTGGGGAGCTGGGACACCTGAGGGGCCAGTGGGCGTCCCACCCAGGCTGGAGCAGCAGCGGGCACTGGGCGGGCGCCATCTTCTCACCAGGCAGCTGCGCGGACATGGACGTGTTCCAGAAGATAGAGAAGATTGGAGAGGGCACCTACGGGGTGGTGTATAAGGCCAAGAACAAAGAGACGGGGCAGCTCGTGGCCCTCAAAAAGATTAGGCTGGATCTGTGAGTGCTGGGACGGCCCCCAAGACACCCTTCCTGGGGAGACCCACAGCCCGGAGCGTTCCCTCATCTCAGGATCTGCATTCGGCTCCGGGCTCACTCTGGGCAACCACAAAAGTGCAGCCCTTGCCTGGCCTCGCCCCACCAGGCTTCACTCTGGGTCCTCGGGAGTGATAAGTGGGTGCGTGGCTGGGGCTCCCCGTCAGGAGCACCCTCCTGGCTCCTGCCTCCAGGGCTGTACCCTCCTTTCCTGCAGGGAGACCGAGGGGGTCCCGAGCACCGCCATCAGGGAGATCTCCCTGCTGAAAGAGCTTAGGCACCCCAACATTGTCAGGTGAGGGGCAGGAGGTGGGAGCGGCCTTGCGCGGCGCAGGCAGGAGCCGCATCCTGACGGCGTCCCCTGCGCAGGCTGCTGGACGTGATGCACAACGAGAAGAAGCTTTACCTGGTGTTCGAGTTCCTCAGCCAGGACCTGAAGAAGTACATGGACACCGCCCCGGCCTCCGAGCTGCCGCTGCACCTGGTCAAGGTACCCCGGGAGGCCCGGCGGACGCCCCGCCCACCCAGCCCGCTTCCGCCCGGCCAGCTGCGGCTCACTCCCTCTTCCAGAGCTACCTCTTCCAGCTGCTGCAGGGGGTGAATTTCTGCCACTCCCATCGGGTCATCCACCGAGACCTGAAGCCCCAGAATCTGCTCATCAATGAGTTGGGGACCATCAAGCTGGCTGACTTCGGACTGGCTCGAGCCTTTGGGGTGCCTCTGCGCACCTACACCCACGAGGTACCGTGGGAGAAAGGGGAGCGCAGAGACGCCCTCCATGCGCTCAGCCACCCTCAGGGGAGCTGCCTTCTCGCCCGACAGGTGGTGACACTCTGGTACCGTGCCCCCGAGATCCTCCTGGGCAGCAAGTTCTACTCGACAGCTGTGGACGTCTGGAGCGTCGGCTGCATCTTTGCAGAGATGGTAGAGAGAAGGACAAACGTGGCCGCAGGGGGGCCTCGAGGGCAGGTGGGGCTCTGATGTTCCCGTCAAGGCGGACTGACGTGTGTTTGGCACTGGCCGCAGGCGGAGGAGGCGGCCACATGCCAGGAGGGGCCTGGATTCTTGGCAGGGCCTGGTGCTGACTCCGTACGGCGCGGGGCGGCCCTCACACCCCCTGGTCCCTCTCCAGGTGACCGGCCGGGCCGTGTTTCCCGGGGACTCGGAGATCGACCAGCTCTTCCGGATCTTCCGTACCCTGGGGACGCCCAGCGAAGCGGTGTGGCCGGGAGTCTCCCAGCTGCCTGACTACAAGGGCAGCTTCCCCAAGTGGATCCGGAAGGGGCTGGAGGAGACAGTGCCCAGCCTGGGGCCGGAGGGCAGGGACCTGCTGGTGGTAGGTACCGGCGTGAGCAGGGAGGCGGGCAAGGCCTCCCGGCTGCGCTGCTGCCCCCGAGGGTCCCCGCTGTGAGCCAGCCTCTTCGTGAGCTGGCTCCTCTGAGTCCAGGCCGACCACCGCTGGCCCATGGACACTCCTGGCTGCCCTGTGATGCTGATGGTTCAGCCCGCAGGGTCGGTCCCGCTTCTCTTCTAAATAGCTCCGCGGCTTTTTCCCCAGCTGCCTTGCGTCTTTAGTAATTTTCCAAAATTGCCTCATCTAAGCTTTCGCCCCATCCAAGCTGCACACTCTCCCAGGCGGGCCCCCCACGCCCTCCTCCTGCCTCTGCGCTCCCACGGGGCCTTCCGAGGGTCCTCCCAGGAGGCGCCCGGGACAGGCTGTCCCTCCTGCCGGGGCTGCAGCCAGGGTCTCCTCGCCCTCCTGCTGCACTGTCTCGGCCCGTGGCGCCTAGGCCTCTGGCAGGCTGCAGGATGCTTGTCCCCAGGCTGGTGTCTGCCCACGCAGCGCGGGCCGAAGACTCCTGCAAATGGCGTCCATCCCGCCTACTCCCCGGTGCTGGCGGCGCTGGCCCTTTCACGTCCTGGCTGGGGTCAGGGCCTCTGCAGTTCTGCCCCACCCCCAAGCTTGCTCCCTGGATAGGTTTGGCCCCCCGATTCCTGATACATAGAGAGAAATGTCTCAGCTCAAAGTGGCTGGAGCCTGGATGGGTGGGTCATTCCTGTCCTCACTCCCAGGCCCCATCGCCGCCTCCTTCCTTCACAGCAACTCCTCCAGTACGACCCCAGCCGCCGGATCTCAGCCAAGACGGCCCTTGCCCACCCCTACTTCTCATCCGGCGAAGCCTCCGAGGCCCCCTGCCCGTCTGCGCCGGAGCCTTGCTGCCGCTGAGAAGCGGAGACTCACCCCCCGAAAACCTCCCTCCAGCGGCTGGCCCAGCGGCCGCCCCACCCGGGCCCCAACCCAAGCGAGAACCCATCTGGGGCGAGAGCAAAGCTCAAAGGAATTTGGCATCAGCCGCCAGCAGGCTGAGTTTGGGTTAGTCCTGCCCGCAGGTTAGGAAGTTCCTGTGTCATTTGTTGAGTTCCCCGGGGCCCCTTCAATATGGGGGCATGGAAGCTCCAGGCACGAGGGGGCGTGATAGAGGCTGGGTGCCCTGGCACTGCGACAGCCTGGACAGCGGGAAGCCTGCCCCCAGCAGCCCCGACATCGTGCCTCCACCGGCCTATGTTCTCAGCCACACGCAGACCCCAGGAAAGGGTGCCCCCTGCTGGGTTTTTTGGATTTAAAATTGGGGGGAACTGCTCCAAAGATCTGTGTTGCCCGGTGCAGGCCCACGCTGGTGTGCTCTGGCTTTAAGAACAAGAAATAAAAGTGACGCATTTCTGACCTTTCTAATGTCCTGCTTACAGGGCACCCGGGGGCTTCTGACGGGGGAGGGTGACAGACGGCTGGAGGCGGTGGGGACAGAGGCGGTGGGCTGGAGGGGCCCTTCCAGCTGTCCGTGACCCCCTCCGGATCCCACCTCATCCCTCCCAGGGCCGGAGCTGCCACCCTCTGAAAGCACCCAAGCACCCCACTTCCGCTGGCACCTCCGCTCCTGGCCCGGGAAGCACCCAGACAACGCACACCCCAGACAAAACCAATTCTGCATTCTCGAATGTGGAGGAGACTTGGTTTATTGGAAACACTGGGGCAGAGGGGCAGGGAGGGCAACTGCCCGCGCTCCGGGGTGGACGGGGCACCAAAGCCAGGGCAGCTGCCCCACCCCGTGAATGTGAGCGGCCGCGCAGCCCTCAGCCCAGGGGAGCCGGGCGGGGGTGCACGCGCCGCGGCCCTCAGCGCAGGCAGTGGGGCAGGGCGGGGGCGGCCGCGCGGTAGCAGTGGTAGCCCCCCAGCGCGGCGGGCAGGAGCAGCAGGCCGCTCAGGGGGTCTCTCCGGCAGCGCCCCATGGCCTCCCTGTAGCTCAGCCGCTCCTTGGAGATGGGGTCTGTCAGATCCTTCTCGTAGGCGGACTCGTCCTGCAGGAGCTGTGCCAGCTCCTCGCTGATCATGCCCGACTGCACGGCCTGCGGCACGGGCACGCGGCCGGCCCGCTTGGGGTCGACGAGGCCGCCGGTCAGGTGCTGCACCTGCAGGTGCGGGAGCGCGCTGTCCCGGGGCACCCAGCCCTTCTGCACGGCCTCGCCCACCGACAGCCGCTTCCCGCTGACCGGGTCCTCGACGCCGGTGAAGGCCTTCTGGGCGTTGAGCAGCCGCTGCGTGCAGGCGCCCTCGATCAGGCCCCGCTCCAGGGCCTTGTGCACCGAGTAGCGCTCGCGGCTCAGCAGGTCCACGATGCCGCCCGTGGCCGCCTGCGCCTCCAGCAGCTTCTGCCCGGTGATGGGGTCCAGCATGCTCTTGGCCACGGCCGTCTTGATGCTGCACTTGTTGTCCGTGGTTGTGTCGTACACGCCGGCGATGGGGAAGCTGTCGTCGCCCAGCGCCAGGCAGGAGCCCGGGGAGAAGAAACAGGCGCTCTGGGGGCCCGGGGAGGAGAGCGGGGACTTGGCGATGATGGAGCCGATGGACAGCGAGGCGCACGGCTTGGTCTCCCCGGCCACGAGCAGGGCGAACTCCGAGATGGGCAGGCGGCCCTCCCTGTAGAGGTGGTACTCCTCCTTGGAGATGCGCCGGCAGCGCAGGGCGGCCTCGATGGAGTACTGCTTCCCGCTCTTGCGGTCCCGCAGCAGCGACTCCTCCCCGCAGGGGCCGGTCGTGGTGACCTCCTCCCAGTCGCACTCCAGTTCCTGCAGCTGCAGGTACTGGCCCCGGTCGATGACGCCCCTCTTGTAGGCCTCGTACGGGGACATGTCCCTGCCCGTCTCGGGCTCCAGGATGCAGATCTTGGTGGAAAGGTTGGTCTCCCGCGTCTGCATCTCCTGGTTGATCTCCTCCCGGCTCACCCTGCCGTGCAGGTCCCGGAGGGCCCGCTCCTTCTCGTAGATCTGGTCCTTCTCGCGGAGGATGGCCGCCTCGAGCTGCGAGAGCTCCTGGCCCCGCTGCGCCGCCCTCTGCCGCTCGCTCTCCGACTTCTGGCTGAGCAGCCGGGCCTCCTCCCGCAGGCGCAGCGCCTCCTCCTGCAGGCGCAGCAGCTCCTGGCTGGCCTGGCTGCGGGCCTCCTGGAGCTCGGCCTCCTCCCGGGCCCGGGTCCTCCGCAGAGCCTCGGCCTCGTCGAGCCGCCCCCGCAGGTGCCGAAGCTCCTCCTCCCGGGCCTGCCGGGCGGCGCGCGCCCGGGTCAGCAGCTCCCACACGCGGGCCCGCTCGCCCTCCAGCGCCCGGTCCTTCTCCACCCTGATCACCTCCTTGTAGACGGTCTTCTCCTGCGCCCTGGTCTTCTGCAGGACGCCGACCTGGGCCTGCAGCCTCTTACACTCCCGGCGCAGCTCCGCGGCCCGGGCCGCCTCCTGGTCCAGCTCCCGCCGCAGGGCTCCCGAGGAGCGCTCCAGGTCGGGGTCCTTCTCCAGCCTGACCACCTCCTCCATGATGATCTTCTCCGGCACGGCCGGGGGCCGCTCCTCCAGCTCCCGGATGCGCAGGGTCAGCCGCCGCAGCTCCTTCTCCACGGCCAGCTTCCGGCCGCGGTCCTCCCCGACGCTGAGCAGGCCCTCCTGCTCCTCCACGCCCGCCTGCAGCTCCCGCACCTCCCGCTCCAGCTGCCGCCGCCGGCCCGCCTCCTCGTCCAGGCTCCGGCTCAGCCGGCTGTGGTCCTCGCGGAGCCGCGGGTCCTTCCGGGTGACCAGCACCTCCTGCAGCACCACCTTCTCCTCGGGCCGCCGCCGCTGCAGCAGCAGGAGCTTGCTCTGCAGCTCGCAGGCCCGGTCCTCGGCGGCGCGCCTCTTCTGGGCGGCCTCCCTCAGCTCCTGGCGCAGCCGCTCGGCCTCCTCCTCCAGCACCGGGTCCTTCTCGCGGCGCACCAGCTCCTTGGTCACCGTCCTGGTCTCCACCTTGGCCCGCTCCCGCTTCCACCCGTCGCGCTCGCCCTGCAGCCGGATGAGCTGCTCCTGCGCCCGCCCGCTGCCGTTCACCAGCTCGTTGAGCTGCGCCTTCAGCCGGTCCAGCTCCCGCAGCACCTCGGGGCTCCTCTCGTGCCGCACCACCTCCCGCGTCACCTCCTTGTACTCCACCTCGGGCTTCTGGGCGCGCAGCACGGCCAGCTCGGCCAGCAGCCGGCCCACCTGCCCCTCCACGCCGCTCCTCCTGCTGGCCGTCTCCTGCAGCGCGGCCCGGAGCCGGCCGATCTCGCGCTCGGTCTCGGGGTCCACCCGGAAGGTCTCGTGCACGCGCTCCTGCACCTGCGCGCGGGGCTTCCGCTTCTCCGCCTCGCCGCGCCGGCCCCGCAGCTCCCGCAGCTCCCGGGCCAGCGTCTCGTTCTCACGCCTCGTCTCCGCCAGGAGCTGCCGCAGCCCGGACGCCTCCTGGAGCAGGCCCGGGTCCTGCTCCACCCGCTTCACCTCCTTCACGACCACCTTGGGCTCCACGGCGCCGATGGCCTGCTCCAGCGCCTCCGCGCGGGCCCGCAGCTCGGCCGCCGCCGCCGCCGCCGCCTGCCGCCGCGCGGTGTCCTCCTCCAGCCGCAGCCGCAGCGCCTGGGCGGCCTTCACCATCTCCAGGTCCTTCTCCACCCTGACCACCTCCTTCACCACCACCCGCTCCCTCACAGCGGCCTCCTTCTGCTCCAGGGCCAGCAGCTCCTGCTTGAGCTCCTCCAGCCGGGCCGCGACGGCCGCGTCCTGCCCCCGGAGCTGCTGGATCTCGCTGCGAAGCTGGGCCGCCTGGCTGTCCAGCTCGGGGTCCCTCTCGACCTGGGTGACCTCCTTGGTGAGCATGTGCGGCTGCACGGCCTTGCTCTTGCTCTCCAGCTGCGCGATCTCCTGGGCCACGGCCTCCAGCTCGGCCTGCAGGCCCGAGCGCTTCCTGCCCTCGTCCTCCACCTGGGCCCGCACCCTGTCCAGGCTGCTCTCCAGCTGGGGGTCCCGGTAGAGCGCCACCACCTCCTTCTCCTCCAGCCTCTCCAAGGGCCGCTGGGTCCTTAGCTGCAGCAGCTGGCTCCTCTGCCTCTCCAGCTCCTGCTGCACCCGGGCCACCCGCCGCCGCTCCTCCTCCAGCTGCGACTTCAGCGCCCCCGGCTCCCTCCCCGAGGGGCCCTGGGGCTCGGACCCCTGCCGTGTGCCCTGGGCTGCCTGGGCGTCCTCACTGAGCTCCTTCTGCAGAGGGGGAGGGCGAAAGGGGGGGCACGGGGGTAAGGGGAGGAAAGGGGTGAGTACCCCTGGATCAGAAGCCCCTCCCTGCTCCCCGAGACTTCCCCTGGTCTCAGGCAGTGGAGCAGGACGGCTGAGGTGCTTGGGGCAGGATTGAGGGAGGCCCCGCCGATGTCCCCCCAATCAGGTGCAAAGTCGTGCGCAGGCTGAGTGTGCACTGGAGTGTGCAAGCAGGACGGACCCTCCCTCCCCAGCCTTCCCCCTTTCCCCTCCCATCCAGGTTCCCAGAAAAGGGGCGTGCTTCTCTGGGCGCTGGAGAACGGGGAGAGCTGGTAAGTCCTCGGCCCGTCACCAGGGGTCGCGGGGAACTTCTGACTCCCGGGGCCCCAGGGATGGAGGCTGACAGGGTCCTGGGGCTGAAGACTGGGGATCCCCACCTCTACTCCCAGTGGCAAGACGGGCCCCACCGAAGGAGACCGAGGGCCCGACTCAGAGACAGACACCGGCCCTCACGCTGCCGGGAGAGGCCTGCAGCTGCGGGGCGAGCAGGAGGCCAGACCGCGGGTCTCGGCCGGCCGGGCTGCCCCGCGAGGGCTGGAGGGGCTCCGAGGTCACCTCACCTTCTCCAGCACCTTCCTGGCAAACTCCAGCTGTTGCAGCTGCTGCTGCTGGGTGGCTGCGGCCTCTGTGTAGGCCTTCGTCAGGCCGCTCTCCTGGGGCCGAGGGAGGGAGAGGGAGGGTCAGGCCCCGCGGAGGCGTCGAGGGTCCGCCGAGCCCACCGGTCCTGTCTCACCTGGGCCTGGATGCTCTCCTGCAGGGGAGCCACTCGGGGTCTCTTGGGGGCCGACCCTGCCTGGGAGGGCTCCAGGGAGCAGCGGTAGGTGTCGGCCTGCAGCTCGTAGTCCTGAGCGGGGCAGAGGACACAGGTCAGTGGGGGTGGGGGGCCGTGGCGTAGGCCGGCAGACGGAGGGACAGCTGAAGTACATGCTCACCTGGAGGGCCGCCTGCAGGTCCCGCGAGAGGCGAGAAGCCGTCGCCCTCTCCTGCTCTCGGCCCTGGATGTCCTGCAGCAGCCTCTGCGGGGGCCGGGGGGGAGTGAGAGTCAAGCACATACTCAGGGCCCCCATCAAAAAGGGGTGTGGGGCCTCCCTGGCGGCGCAGGGGTTAAGCAGCACTATGAAGCTGTCCAGAGCCACTGCGGCACGAGTTCGATCCCCGACCAGGGAGCTTCCCACAGGGCGCGGCAGACCTCTCCTGTCTCCCCGCTGCTCCCCTCAACAGTGTACTTCAGTGGATCTGCCTGTTCTGCTCCCCACTCTGTCTCTGGTGAACCCTCTTGCCGCCCCACACCTCCTGCCTGTACCCCAGCTTGTATGTATACATAAATAAATCTTTAAAAAAAAAAGGGGGTGTGTGGGGCCTCCCTGGCGGCGCAGCGCAGCACTATGAAGCTGTCCAGAGCCACTACAGCAGGATTTTGATCCCCGGCCAGGGAGATTCCCACGTGGCGCAGCAGACCTCTCCTGCCTCGCCCGCTGCTCCCCTCAGCAGTGTGTTTCAGTCGATCTGCCTGATCTGCTCCCCACTCTGTCTCTGGTGAATCTCTCACCACTCCATGCCTCTGGACAACACCCCAGCTTGTGTGCATAAATAAATAAACCTTTAAAAAAAGGGGGGGAATCTGCTTCTCCCTGGCGCCTTGCTCTCCGGGGCTTCCTCCTTCTCCCCAGCAGCCCGTCTGCCTGGTGTCCTCAGAATCACGCTCTAGCGCAGGTTCTCACGCTGTACCGTGTGTCTGCACTGGAACCAGCGGAAGGCCCTGCCCTGAGGTTCTGACGGAGCCGCGCTGGGCTGGGGCCTGAGAACCTGCACGTGAGGCGTTTCTGGGTGGTACTGCTGCTGCCGCCGGTCCAGCACCACCCCGGAGAGCGGGCGCCTCACAGCTCCTAACCCGAGCAGCCCCAATTTCAGGGGTCTGGGGTGGGGTCCTGGTATAGGGGTGTTTTGCAAGCTCCTGGGAGATGCCAACTGCAGCCGCCTCCCTGACGTCACCCCTGCACAGGCTCACCCACCTGCAGCCCCAGGCCCATCTCTGCTCTCACCAGCGCCTCTCAGCACCCCAGCTCACCTCTCCTCCCACCGCCACCTGCCACCCCCACCTCCCTTGACGGTCCAAGCAGCTTTTTGTTTCTTCTCCCCACACCTGCTCTGTTCCCCGTGACCCCCCCTTAGGAGGGCGCACCCCTTCTTCCAGACACCCCATCCGGAACCCTGGGGGTCACCAGACCTCTGTCTCCCTCTCCCACTGCAAAGCAGTCGCCACACCTGGCCAGTGCTGCATCTTCGCCTCACCTGTCTGCACACCTTGTCCAGTCCCCAGGCCCCTTCTCCCCCCCACCCCTGTCCCCATCCCCCATCGGTCTCTGTCCCCTCTGCCTGGGCTCTGCCTGGTCTCGGCTGGCTCCGCTTCCGCCCTCCTCCTCAGTCCCGCTCCCCTGAGCTTTCCTCCACCCGGCAGCCAGAGTGAGCTGTTGAAATACAAATGTAGGGGCCTCCCTGGTGGCACAAGGGGTTAAGTCTCAGCTTATGAGACCGTCTGCAGCCACTGCAGCACGAGTTCGATCCCCAGCCAGGGAGCTTTCCACAGGGCGCAGCAGACCTCTCCTGTCTCCCCGCTGCTCCCCTCAGCAGTGTATTTCAGTAGATCTGCCTGTTCCGCTCCCCACTCTGTCTCTGGGGAGTACTCTCACCCCCCCACAACCCCTGCACCCCAGTTTTTGTATGCATAAATAAGATAATCTTAAAAATAAATACATAAATACAAATGTAAGTCCCCTTCCCTGAAACTTGCAGGGACCCCAGGATAGAGTCCAGCCTCCTTCCCACCCCGCAGGGGCCTGCACCCTGGCACCCTCTCCCCGAACCCCCTCCTCTCCCTGGCCCACCGTGCCCTCTATCGGGACAGTGCACGCCACCGAGGCGTCAGCTTAGGATTCGGTTCCTTCCAGAACTCTTGCTGGGCCCATCACACGCTTCTGTGCTGCACGTCTGGCTTCTCTACCCAAGCGCTTAGCAGCCGCTGGGCCTGCAACAACGCACAGGCTTCCCCAAGGGGCAGCGAGCCACCGAGGGCCGGGCCATTCACCCCACGCCCCAGGTTCACTGCCAGCACGTGGTAGGGGCTTGGGAAGTATGAGGAAGAAGATGCATTAGGAGCTGGACCCCCCACTCAGGAGCTTAATGCCCACTTTCCACAGTGGGGAACCAGTCAGAGATGGGCTGGCTGTTGGCTGTTGGGGGGTGCATTTGGGTGGGGGTGAGGACGCAAGGCCTCTGTGGCCTGAGCTGTGCGGCTCTCACACTGGCCGCTAGGGGGCCGCACACATGCCGCTGCCCTACAGGGAGGCAGCAGGGAAGTGAAGGCAGCTGGAGGCCCAACACTGACCGGGGCCTGAGCTGCCCCGGTCACAGCAGCCCCAGCCCCTCACCTTCTGCGCCTGCAGCTTGTAGGCGACCTGGCTGGGCCCGTCGCTGGGCCGCACCTGGTTGCGGGGCAGGTGTTCCAGCCAGGAGCTCAGGTTGTCCCTGCAGTTCTTGAACTGCTGGTAGGTGAGCCCGGCGTCCTGCACGGTCTTCTCCCTGCAGGGGATGAGACGGGGGCAGAGGTGAGAGGTGCCCTCTGGGGTCGGCGCAGGGCTGGAGCAGCCCTGCTGGAGCTGGGCACTCAGAGGTGGGGCAGACCCAGTCCCCGGCGGTGCCATCACGAGACAGGAGGAAGCTGAGCCCCAGACAGGTGTCACCAGCTCAGGGCCGCGCCGCCGGCCAGTCACCCATGCACCCTGGGGCCACGCCAGCCGCCCCGCCGGCCCGGCCACTCACCGCAACTCCAGCTGGTCCCCCACAGCGTGGTAGCGGTCCGTGAGCGCCCGCACCTGGCGCTGCTGGTGTGGCAGGTCCTGGCAAAACTCGTGGAAATGGCTCTGCAGCGCCCCGCACGCGCGCTCGGCGGCCTTCAGCTCCCGGTGCAGCCCCAGCACGCAGCCCTGCTGCTCCAGCAGCTCCCGCCGCCGGCGCTGGGATGAGGGGCACAGCGGATGCACCCCCAGAAGTCTGGTCCGGCTCTGCCCACCCCACCCCGGCAGGCGGCCTGGCCCCTCACCTGCAGCTCCCCGACCCGCTCCTGCAGGGCGCCCGGGGCAGCGGGGATGGGGGGCTCCTGCGCCAGGGCGGACTCGAAGCCCCGGATGACCTTGTCGGCGTCCCGGATCTGCCGCTCCAGGCCTAGGGCGGCCTTGGCTCTGCCAGGAGGAGGGTGGGGTCAGAGACCCAGGCCCGTGCCGTGCCCCCGCCGGCGGCCCCAGCACTCACCTCTCCCCGTAGAGGTCGCAGAGCGCCTGCACGTCGCTGTACTTGTTCTTGACGTCGTTGAGGGCCACCGGCAGGTGCAGGGCGGCGGGGCCCACAGGCCGGGCCGACAGGAAGGCCTCGCACTCCCGCTGGGCGGCCTCCTTCTCCGTGCCCAGGCGCTGCAGCCGCTGGGCCAGGTCCTGGGCGGGGCGGGGTGGGTCAGGGTGGGGTCGGGGTCTCCACTCTGGGTAGGTGGGTGCTCCCTGGCCTCCTGCAGGTCAACCCTACTCCAGCCCACCCAGAGGCCTGGGGAGACGCTCCAGCTCAGGCCAGAGGTCTGGGGACGGCCTGGCTCCGGGGTCTCTCCGTGCGTGGCCTCGGGCCGTCCAGCCTCTGACCCTCAGCAAGGTGGGTGGGTGGGACGGTGAGACGGGGCCCGTGTGCCAGCCGCGCCGGGCAGCTTCCCGCTGTGGTTTCATGTCTCTGCCCTGGTCAGTCACAGAGCCCGCGGTCCTGGCCCTGTCACTCCAGGTCAGGCGGCGCCGTCCCACTTCTGTCCACTTGGGGTTACTGTGTCCATCCTCTTAGCAGCCACGCTCCCCGTTCCCTGAGCCCCCTTTGTGGCTTTGTGCCCACACTGCCCACCTCCCAGTTGACCAGGCTGCCCCAGGGCCCTTTATGGGGCAGATGCTCTGACTTCAAGGACCAACTTGGGGACTTTGAGGGCCTGAGAGAGAGACGAGGACCCGGGCAGCTCAGGGGCAGCTCGGGGCTGCTCGTGACGTCAGGGAGGGTGTAAAGGCCCAGACCTGCCCAGCTCAGCACACGGGCCAGCCCCTGCCTCTGTGGCCCTGCTCCCCCCCAAGGGCCACTCCCACGAGATTCCCCAATAACCGCCCTGCGGGCTCATCTACATCTCCAGGTCGGTCCCCCCGGACCCAATCTGCAGCTGGAACCCCTGATGTTCATCCTCCTCCTAGCCCCCCAAGCCCCTACCCCCGCCAGCCTAGCTCCAGCTGAAGCAGCACCTCCAAGGCCGCGGGACGCGATCAAGTGAAAGAACAAGTTGCCCAAGAATGTGACAAGCGATTCAAACTGCTAAAGACCAACTCAAACAATGTCATGTATTTGAGTAGAAACCGGTTTGGAAGGACATGACCCCGAGTGCACCCCCAGGTGTGGGGAGGGGTGACCTTCGCTGTCACCCCTCCAGAGAAGGCAGCGTCTTCTGGGGTCATGTTTGCACAGGCTGGAACCCCTGCGGGCGGGTTCCCCACCGCTCCCCCACTCCCCGGCCTGGACAGCCTCCTCAGTCAGGAAGAATCACCCAAGATGGTCCAGGCCCTTCTTGGGACCCTCAGCAGGACACCCCCCAGGTCCGGGGTACAGGGCCTTGATGCCGGACCCTGCCCCGGCTGGTGCCTTCCCAGCACACCCCCCTCAGGACCACCAGAGGAGCTGGCTATTGCTATGTCTGTTTGGGGGGATGGGGACCCCAAGATTCCGAGAGGTTAACTGAATGCCCAAGGCCACACAGCTGGTCAGTGGGGAGCCAGGCTGGGGTCAGCGGGGGGAGCTGCCCCGCCCAGGCCCTTCTGCCACCTGTTCCCTGCGGCGGCCTCTGGCTACGCTTGTCCCGGCTCTCTCGTCCCTGCTCACCCACCTTGTGGCTCTCGATGCGGCCCTCCAGGTCCTCCACAGGCGTGGAGCGGCTCAGCGGGGTCCGCGCCCAGCCCAGCACTCGCGTCTCGATCTGGCCCAGGTCCCCGTGCAGCCCGGTCATCTGTGTCAAGAGCTGCTGGGCCTGGGGGTCGGCTGGGGCCGAGCCAGTCGCGCCTGGGGCAAGGGGCCAGTGAGGGTGCAGGGCCTACTCGGGTCTGCCTGAGGGGCCCCCAAGTGCCCACAGAGGCCCCCGTGGGGGATACGTTGGGAGGGGAGGGGAAGGCTGAGCTGAGGGAGGGGCCAGGGGCTTGCCAACCAGGAGGGGGTCCCCGAGCAGCTAGCCCCAGCTCGGGGCCCCCCTGCCCCGAGGTTCCCCCAGCAGGGGCCGAAGCAGGAATCTCCTCCCTCAACATCAACTCCCCACTCCCCGGCCGGCCCAGGTACCCTGCTGGCCGGGCCGCAGCGGCTCCGCAGAGCCGGACTTCAGGCGGCTCCGGGCGGCGGCCAGTTTCTGCTTCAGGGCCTGCAGCTCCGAGGTCAGCCTGGAAGGAGGAGGGGTCAGAGAAGCAAGTCCCTCCCTCTCCTTCCCTGCCCGGCTGGTCACCGCGAGGCCGAGAGGGGGCAGGGGCCAGCAGGCAGGGAGCGCTGCACCCCCGGGCTGGCCTGGGCCGCAGCCTCCGTCCCCGACTCACTTGGAGACCCTGGCCAGGGCTTCAGGGTCGGGCGCGGGGATGGAGAAGCAGGCAGCTGGGGCGCGCTTGCTCTCCCCGCCCGGGCGCTGCACCACCCAGGTGTGCGGGTCGGAGTTGTCCATCAGCAGGTACCGCTCGCCCCTCAGCAGCTGCACCTGGGGCAGGGGGCAGGATGAAGGCCAAGATGGGGCGGGGGACAGGGCGGGTGCGGACAAGACCTGGGGCGGGAGCTGGGCTAAGGCCGGGCAGACAGGGCAGACCAGACCCCTGGTGGGTGTGTGGGGCCAGGGGGCCTGGCTCAGGGGCTGGGAGTGGGGCGCGGCCAGGAGGCGGTGAGTCCCTACTTCTCCTGAGTCCCAGTCACAGATGCTGTCCACGTGCAGCGCCTTCTGCGGCGGGTTCCTGCGCTGGGGCAGGGGCGCCACCTCCCGACTCCGCTGGTGCAGGTCCCCCACGATCCTCTCGGCCACGGCCAGCTGCTTCTCCTCGGCCTGCAGGGGAGCCCAGCAGTGGGGGCTCAGGTCGGGCCCATCCCATGCCTCCCTGTGGGGGCCAGGGGTCTGGCTTAGGCAAAGGCAGGTTCTGAGTCAGCACCGTGAAAGGAACTCCTCCCTGGGGGCCAGGATCCTGGGGTCTGCTGCTTGGGGGGGGGGGGTTCCCAGCACCACCCCGTCCTCCAGAGGGGGAGCTGGAGGGGCCTCAAGTTCCCTCAATGCACATGAGGAAACTGAGGTCCAGAGAAAAGGACTTGCTGGTGACAGACCACCCCCTCCTGCTGGAGAAGCCCCTTCCCCTGTTCCCCAGGCCTGCGCCCAGGCCCACAGCAGTCAGCTCCCCAGGAGAGGGGTGCAGCGGGCTGGGAGGAGCCTCACCTCCAGCTGACACAGCAGCTCTGAGACGCTGCCCGGGGCGCCCCCAGGGGCAGGGCTGTACTGGGTGTGGAGGCTGGAGTTGAGCTTCGCCAGGGTCTGACTGACGGAGTCAGCCTCCTCCTGGAACTGAAGCGGGCACGGGGTCAAGGGGTGTCAAGGGCAGGGTGTCAAGGGCAGGGGGTCAAGGGCAGGCAGTCAAGGGCACCCCACTGCCCATCGATCCAGCAAACCAGCTGGACACAATAAGCTCTGGTGACCTTTCTCCGGGGCAGCAGCATCTGTCACTGGCGTGGCCTAAAGGGCACTTTGGTTAGCTGAACTTAATTTCTTCTAGAGCCATAAGATCCTTTGTTGTGCCGCCTGCACAGAGAGCGGCGCCTCCTGCCTCGCCCAGTGCCCGGTCCATCCGGCTGGGACCCTGGGCTTGCTGCCCAGGGCGCCTGGACGACCCTCCTCCCACCCAGTGTGGAAGCTGGGAGTGTGCACTAAAGAAACACTGGGGGGGTCGGTGCCATCTCTGGAACCCGCGGACGGGCGTGATAAGTTACGGGCACACGGGCACGGGCCCTTCAGCTGCAAAGAAAAAGGAGGAGAAACCCTTGTTTCTCCCAAAGTGCATGAAGCAGCTCGGGGAGGAACGCCCCCAGCCCCTGCGGTACATGGCATCAGTGCTTCTCGGTGGCACCTCCGAGCTGGGCGGGGTCCCCGCCGCCCGCGCCCTCCCGGCCGCTGGCACAGCCCTCACCCTGCGGTAGTCCCCCACGCGCTGCAGCTGGCTCTCCTGGCAGATGCACAGGTTCAGGAAGTTCTGCCACTCCATCTTCAGGGCCTCCTGGTGGGCCTGGGGGGGGGCAGCTCTGGGTCCCGCGGCCCTGGTCCAGCCGCCCACCCCCGACCCAACCTAGGCCGTGTCTCCCTCCTCCCAGCCTCCTGGGGACCCCCAAGGGCGTCTGGGTCCCCGGGCAGCTCTTGGGCCTGGGCACCTGGATGGGCCCCACGGCCGGATGCCCCAGCTCCACCATGCGCTCCCCGTCGTCTTCCAGCTGGGTCACGCTCTGCTCCTGGCTCAGCAGCTCGTGCTGCTTGAAGTGCTGGGGCGGGGGAGCCAGGCAGGTGAGGTGGGGAGGCGGGGTGAGCCGCCCTTCCCGGCGCCCGCCCCGCCCCGCGCCCCGCCCCGCGCCCCGCCCACCTCGTACTCCCGCCGCACGCCCGCGGGGTCCGCCATGAGGTCGCTCCAGTCCTGCTGCAGGATGCGGCGCTGCTGCTGGGCCAGGGCGCCGAGCTGGCGCGTGCAGCCCTGCAGGTGCGTGTACAGGCTGCCCAGGCTCTGCCCGCGCCACGAGGCCGCCTTCTGCGCTCGGCGGAGAGAGGGGCGGCAGAGGGGCCTCAGGCGGCGCCCAGGAACGCTGCCCGCAGGGCGCAGCCTGCCCCCGCTGCCCCCCGCTGCCCGGCACCCCCCCCC
>PVIJ01017191.1:0-30264 GCA_004024925.1 Scalopus aquaticus
AAGCCCTTCTTTTCCTTTTTTACTTAATAAACTTTTTCTTTCTCTGAACAAATCTGTCTCTTTTTGCTTGCTTGCCTGAGCTTCAGCAAAGTTCCTGCTGTGGCTTTATGAGACACCAACACGTGGTGGCCCGGTGGCTGGGGCTCAGCACTGCCGCTGAAGCCTGGGGTCCATTCCTGCCTGGGAGACTAGACCTGAAAACCTGAAATTATGGTATCATTTTGAACAAATAAAAGTAATAAGAATTTATTATATGTAGTTAAAGAAATCTAACTAGAATAGTTTGGGATAAGGCATCATGATTTAATTGAAGTTCTTATTTCATTAAGACTTCCATTTTGTTACCCTTTTTATTTTGGATTGTTCTCAGCTTATTAGCAGCTAAAAAGTGAAATCTTTCCTTAGGGTCCAATTTAATAGTTTTCTGCCTTAAGAGTTACTTTGCTTGGGGGCCACCTTATTTCAAACAAAAATAAACTAAATAAGATATTTTATTAATTTTTAAGATGAAAGAAAAGTAGTGGAAGTCATGCTTGTGTTCCCAAGGCTGTATGAGTTATTTCAAACAAAACTAAACTAAATAAGACATTTTATTAATTTTTAAGATGAAAGCAAAGTAGTGGAAGTCACACTTGTGTTCCCACGGCTGTATGAGTTGTGTCTTAGACATCCTTCCCAGTGCCCTGGGACCCACGTACTCAGGAGAGCCAGGGAAGGACCACACAGGAGGATGCTGATGTCACCTGCCCATAATGTGCAGTAGTAAGTGGAGTGTGTCAGGAGCAAGCCTCCTTTGGTTGGATGTCTAGGCCTGTGGACCCATTGCCTGCTCTTTAGGAACTAATGGCAAAGGAGGGAACAGAGATTTTCAAGTTTGTGCAAATATATGAGCAGAAGCAAAAATTGTACATTCAAAAAATAGTATATTTTATGGGTGCCAACCGCTTGCCAGGCACTTTAGAAGACAGGCATTTTTAATTAAATAATTAAATAAACAAATAATTCTAGGCACTTTCATATGCTATCCCTTCTTACAAAAATGGTGCAAAGTGTTATTGTCAGTTTCCAGTTCAAGAAAATATAAAAGAAAATTTAATTTTAAATGATTTTCCAAAGTTAATGTAAGTGGTGTTTGCTGGGTTGGGCTTTGCACAATTGCAAGTGGTAAGTGGAGAACGGCAATCATGTTGAATTATCCAGAACAGAAGCACCTTGTTAGTAAGCAGGAGAGATAAAATTGGAAGTGTGTGGGCAATTGATGGAGGGTTCTGAATTTAAGCCTGAAGACTATATCCACACCAGTGATATTACTAAGCAACTGTGGATTTCAAGCAGCTGGGTGAAGTGATGAAAACAATATTGAAGAAGTGGATTCCAACAATTGTGAGGGGAGAAAATAGAGGCAGGGAAACCAGCCAGAAGGTTTTTACAGTAATTGAGGCACATGTTGAATTGGGCCTTCTGTGTGTGGAGGCTGAGGAAAGGGAAAGAAAAGGGAACTTGTTTATTTGTTTTAACCTTGTCTCATTCCAAAGAAGACATTAAGGTAGTTTGCAAGAATCCATGACATATAGCAGAGTAATGCAAAAGAGTGGCATGAGGAAGAGCATACAAATAAACAAGGCGTAGTGGAGTAGAACCAAGGCCAATGTAGTCCTGATGTGGACAGCACCCACTCAACTGCAAAGTAATTCAGTAAGGGAACACAGCTATACCGTGTAGGGCTACAACTTTGCTCGTCTGGCTTAGTGCAGGGGTGAATTTTAAAGTATGTAGAGGAATTTCTGGGCTACATGTGTTTTTAGGTAATCCAAAATAAGCCCAGCTTTTGACACCACATGGCAGTATTTTCAAGTAATAGTACAGTGCTTATTATATACTCTGGGTGAAAATCAGAAACATGTTCCTTAATCCAAGTCAACTGGGTAAGATTGTTGTCTTTGACATCACCCTAAAAAAAAAAAAAAAACAAACTTTAATAATCATTCATTCATTCATTCATATGTTTATTGAAGTACCAATATTTTCCACCCTTGCTAGTGTTTTCACACTATAGGACTACCAGGAGTAGTCACCATAGCCTTCCCACAGTTAAAGCACTCATAGTCTTCCGCCATATTTTATTTGAGAATGGAGAAATGTGCCTGGGTAGACCATCCTCACACCACGCACAGGGTAGTCAAGAGTCAGGGAGAGAGATTCTCATTAGAAAAAAATATAAATATAAATTTAAATATAAATATGTGGTTATCATGGCCTTCAATATCAACTTCGTATGAGATGTCCAGTTGAGAAAATTGTAAAGTAGGTGTATTTATCTTCACAGATATTGTTATCTGCATAAATCATAGAATTTTAGTTACTTTATGTAAAACTTCTTCCTTACTGCCCTTCAAATAGACTGTGACATATGTATTAAAAATGGCTTGACTTTTTGGAATTAGTCGAAAGACACTAAGCAATGAATCAGCAGATTTTAGAGAACAATGGAAAGAGCTAAACATGAGAGTACACCCTGGGTCTGTTTCCTGTAGACTATTATCAGTTGATTCTTAGTTGTAAATAACAGAACCAGAGCTCTAGCTAGCTTAAGCAGAAAAAGAATTTGTTAAAAGAATTTTTGACTGGTACTCGAGTAAGAAATACATTTTACACTGTGGCTTTCACATAGCCATACATATTTTTATATACAAATGAAGCAAAATTTTAATGGAGAAATAGTTACTTTTATTCTATGTGATTTAAACTTTTTTCCTATTCTATTTTATTTCATTAAAATAAATACTGGTTACTGTAAGGGAGGGAGAGGGAGAGGGATCAAAAGAGGGGAAGGAAGAGCACAAGGGACTGTGGTGATGGATTAGGGGTGCTGTGGTGGTGGGAGAACAACAGGGACTACACCTGAGGGAGAACAATGATGTAAGAAAAAAAATAAGATGAAAAAAAATTGCTGGTTGCTAATGGATTTTGAAAATACCATATTAAAAGTTATCACATTCTGGGACTGTGAGAAGAGAAATTTTCTGGACTTGCCAACCGTTAGGTTGGTGGTAATGCAGCCAGTTACAAGAGCAAAGACACACTATGGCTTGGCTTGTGAAAGTCAATGTTTCTACCACGTGGGCTCACGTGCTTTATATGGGACACTAAATACTAGAAACTCCAACAATCTTTTCACTAAAGTCAGATATCTCACTGCTACCTGGGCCAGGAAGACACAGTCTGGCTTCCTCAGTTTGCAGGGGAGGGGGAGGGAGAGGGGCCAAAATGAGGACAGGAAGAGCATAAAAGACTATGGTGACGGCGCATGGGTGAATTGGTGGCGGAAATTCTAGGGAGATTACGCCTGGGAAAAGAAAGAAAACGTTGCACAAAAATGAACAGTTTTGTAAAATTTTTTTAAAAGTTGCTTAATTTTAAATTGAAGTCCCTGTGATATTTGATGGTGGTGGCTTAACGTCAAGGAAAACACATTTTTTGGCTTCTATGATGGGAAGACAAAGCTTAAATGGTAGGAAATACCTCAAATATTGGGAATTTGTTCTTGAGATCCTAAGAAAATGACAAATGTGGTTTATACCCTATATAAATGTGGTTTCCACTGAACTGATTATAGAAAATAACTTATGTTGAGGGCTTGGTATTCTCAATAATTATTATAAAATTGAGTGTATAGAAGAATAGCAGTGTGGAGGACAGGGACTGAGTCTTGAGGAGCTGTACTTAAAAGCCTCACTGAACAGTAGATCATAAGTAATCACAGTAGTTGGTTGTCCTTGTTTGTTTTGAACAGATGAACTTCTTTCCCCCCACCCCAGAAATAATGCCACACTCTCATCTACTAGGGTTTGACAGAGTCAGAGGAGAGTCATCATACCATCTTTTCTTGTATTTTTACCTTCTTAGATTATGTTTGTATTTCAAGTTGAGAAAATCCCTAATTACCTCTAGCACTGGGATATGAAGATCTTTATCAAGTGTAGATTCTAGATGATTATGGAAAATTCTCAAATAGCTAATTACAGTTGGCAATGGGGAGATGAGGAGAGATTATACACATTTTCTTTCTCTCAATGTGGGCCTTACAGCATTTAGATTGCTCTTAAAATGTGATTCTGGTGAAAAATGTCAATTATGGTAATAAACTAGATGACACGAAACTGGGAGAATATAGATATGACCTTTGTAGTTATAATTATCATCACTGCTGTGAACAGCACCCAGAAGACAGAACAAGTGACTTAACTAGGGCATAATTGTTCATGATAATATTATTGATGATGCATTGTTTGTGCTTATGCTGATTTGATTTGGTGATGGTGGGGGCAGGGCAATGCCCTAGTTAAATAAGGATATTAACATTTTATCCTATTCAGAATTTGTTGAGCACCTGCTAATAGCACTTTGTTTCTGCTCCTTATTAAGTCAATTGTTCAGGAGAAGAGACATAGCTTGAATGATTAAACCTAAATGTGGTCATCATTTATCTGGGGCCAAAAGTGTTGGTTGCTTTAAAGGATAAATAAATCGTGAAGTAGGTGCCAAAATTGGTTAAAAAAAATTTTCCCTAAATCTCAGAACTCAGAGCAGGGCTCAGAAGTGTTTTTATTTTATTCCTCCCACCTCCCACCGCTTCTGTCACTGTTTCTCTTCCCTCCTTCTTAACCTCAGAGCCCTCAGGATGTCCACTGGTTTTGAAAGTGCTTTATGATGTTGAATTGTTATGCAAATGTCCAGTATTTATTTTTATCATTCTGATTTATTTTGTTACACAAAGCTCACTCAAATTCCCTCAAAATTATTGCATTTCATACCATCTTGAGGCTATATGATGCTCTATGGTGTGTACAGATCATATATTCTTTGTTCAATCACCCATGGACATTTACACTATCTACATAGTGTAAATTTACACTATCTACATTTACACTATCTACATAGTGCTGCTATGTCCACATTGTGAAACACGTGAGTTTTTATGTTGATGTTTTTATCGTCTTTGGGTAGATACCCAGCAGTAGAATTGCTGGGTTACATGGTATTTCCATTTTTTTTTTTAAGGTAAATCCAGATTACTTTTCATAATGGTCACACCAGTTTACATTACCACAGTGTAACAGAGTTCCTTTCTCTCCACATCTTCTCCAGCACTTGTTGTTGGAGTTCTTTTTTTATATTAGTATTATTTATTTATACCCAGGTTTGTCCAAAAATAGATTTAAGATAACTTATAAGGTAAATAAAGTACAACAAAAATAACACAAGACAGTTTTCTCAGAAAAAAAGGTGACAAAATCAGGTTTTCCCAAAAAACCTATTTGACACTGAATCTGTTCTTAAAGTAAATGGTTGGAAAATTCTTGTTTATTTTAGGGTCTCCTTCATAGCAGCAGAAAGCAGAGAATACATCTAAGGCAGCCCACCCAGTATCAAGAACTGGAAGCAGCAAATGTTGTGTGAGGGAGCTTTTCCATTCTGAATTCCTAGCATATAGAAAAATGATACTATTTAATTTTTTTGACAGGTGTTTCAGAAGAATTTATTCAAATACATGCTTCCTCTCCTTTTTTGACTAGCAGTCAGGGAGAGAGGGGTGTTCAGTAAAGAATAACAGATGCTTTTCCAATAATAAAATCTTGTTTTGGGTTTTATAAAAATTGGGTAGGAAATGGTAGATATATTCCACTACATTTTAGTAAATTTTCCCACCTCTCCTAGAATACTTAATTTTTTTTATTGTAGTAAAATATATGTAACATGTAATTTACCATTAACCATTTAAGTGTTTGTTCAGTGGCATTCAGTACATTCACACTGTTTTGCAACCATCATCGCCACCCATTTCCAGAACTTTTTCATCCTCCTGAACTGAAATGCTACCCATTAATAATAATTCTTCATTCTCCCTTCCCAGTCAGTCCTTGGCAAACACCATTCTACTCCTAGGCTACTTGCTGATTGAACTTCTCTTTCATTTAATAAAAGAGAGTACCCATTGCTCATTAGGGGTTACTTCCATATAGGCAGGCTTCTTGCATATAGTTTTTTGGGTTTATTATAAGAGAGGTAAGAGAAAATGTGGTTGGAGAGATATGGGGATAGATTTTCAGGCTGTTTTCTTTGTCCCAGTTGAGGTAATTTAGTGACTGGTAGCAGTTAGAGGTAGTAGGCATAAAGAGGACTGGGGCAGTAGGTCTCCAAAGGATCGCCTCTACTAAATTCAGGGTGCTGTGCTGTGGGTGCCAGAAGTGACTGTTGGGATCCACAGTGACCCCCTCCTGTAAGCCAGATCTTCAGTCTTAGTGTGTCTTATGGTCTTATGTCCTCTTCCACTCTAGGCTATTTTCAAGCTCTAGATACAGCATTGGGCATGAATTGTGGTGGATGTGGGGGTCACAGGCCAGGAGTTATTTATTTTCTTTTTTTTTCTAGCACAGAACCTTCCCCAGTGGTCTTTACTGTTATTGACAGGTGCTTGTGTGCTGTTTTTATTTTAAAAGATTTATTATTTTTATTTATGCATACACCTGAGGTGTAGGACAGAGGTGTGGGGTGGTGAGAGGATTCACCAGAGACAGAGTGGGGAGCAGAACAGGCAGATCTACTGAAATACACTGCGGAGGAGAGCAGCGGAGCAAGGCAGGAGAGGTCATGTGGGAATCGAACTCGTGCCTCGAACTCATGCCTCAGTGGCTCTGGATAGCTTCATCGAACTCGTGCCTCAGTGGCTCTTGATAGCTTCATAGTGCTGCACTTAACCCGTTGCACCACCAGAGAGGCCCACTTGTATGCTGTTTTTTCAGATATTTCTTTGTTTTGATTTTAGCTCTGATGTCAGAAGTGGAAGGTGTTTTGAATACCTCAGTCTGGGCTTTGGGAAATAGCCTCTCTTATGAGAACCAGGTGTGTCTCTGACCTGTTTCTCTCTGCTGAAACAGGCTCCAGCTGTTCTATATTGAGGGTCTCAGGTTGAAGCCAGTAATCCTCCCTCTGCACCCCCATAGCTGCTGCTCTCCAACAGTGCACTCTTTGTCCTGTGTGCCAACTCACGGACCCCCATATGCAGTGCAGTGCTGGCTCTAAGGGGTCTCCAATATTGGTGTGTGTCTGAGTCAATAGTTGCAGGGATTCTGCGCAGCAACTACACCCTGCCTCTTATGAGTTATACTGCCCTATCATAACTAGACATGAAGTTCAATCCGTTTTTCCTACCTTTTTCTGCCAGACAACCAGATCATGGCTCTAGTATGTGCCATGCTTGTTCACTGCAATTTAGTTATGGGTCAGTTTAATGTTTGGGTTTGTAAAAGACAATTGGATATTCATGTCTGCCTCTGTATTCAATCTGCTGCCATAATACATCTGATGTAGTGCCTGGAAAACTTCACTATACACTTGTGAGAGAGTGAGAATGTTGTAGAGGCATCTCCATTTTTAGGGAGGTACCTTTTTCCCCACTCACCCTTTCTAAGGGTGGAGCTGAGTGGCGAGGTGAAGCCATGTAACACAGAAGGCAGGTGGACTCGGGAAGAAAAAAGAAAGAAGATAAACAGGAGAACTCCTGCTTCTGTGGACCAGCTCACACTCTGGTATTGCTGGGAAGGAGTCAAGGAAGGAGTGAAGTGAAGAAGAGACATGCTAACAAGGATGAAAGAGGGCAAAGTATTAGTATTATGAAAATAGTGTTGCCAAACATGGACCCACTACCTAATGGCACAAAAGCCAAAAACCATGCCACTAGCTTTGGAGAAAAAAAACATTTTTATTGCAAAATAACCTGGAAGGGGCCTTGAGGCAAGGTTCAAGTCAGTTTTCTCAAAGATGGGGCTTTGAGCAGTACTTACAGGGTTGGGAACAAAGAAATTGTGTAAAAATAAAGCAAGTTGGTAGAGTCTGAGTGGTTGCTTTCTGTTGAATAATAATGTAACTTAAATTATAGGTCCAGAACCACAAGAAACCTGAGTACCCCTTGCTTTTGAATGTTTACTGTTCAGCTATGAGCTGGGCATCTTTGTTCCACCTTACATGACCATTTTCTGCCTGGGCAATGAGAGGTCACCTTGAGGACAGTGAACACTTCTGGGCCTGGGTTCTGAAACACAACTGTCAACTTTTGAAAAGTCTGTTTTTCCCCTCATTTATAATGAGTAGGGGTATTTTCGTTCCACTGTTTTACTCTTGCAAGTCCACCCTGCTGTTCTTGCAAGATAAGAAAAAACAGGAAATGCTCGCCAAGATCACCCTGGTTTCAACGTTGGCTATTTGGACTTCCTGAAAAGATCTTGGGGATCTTCAGGGGTTCCTGACCATGTTTTGTGCATGGCTTTCCCAGGTGTCCTTAAATGCTATCTCTGTGTCAATGACACCCCCAAATTACATCTGATACTTGAAACTTCTCCCAACTCCAGGAGATACAAATGCAATTTTCTGTTCAACATTTCCTCTTGGTCTAAGCGGTAGCTCAAACTTAACATGTCCCATCTGAACTCAATTCACCTCCACAAACTTAATGACCCTATATTTTCCCATGCTAAGAAATGTCTTCCAGTTGCTTGAGTTAAAAAAAAAAAAAGACTGCTATTTTGAACTTCTCTCTTCCATACTCCATTTCAAAGTCCTTAGCAAATCCTATCTTGGTAGCATTTCTCAAATCCAACCTCTTCTCATGATCTCTGTAATATTCATCCTGCTCCAACCCGCTAAATCCCTCGCCAAGATTATTGCCATCAACACCTGGCCAACTCCCTGCTTCGACATTTCATCACACATTTCTCTGTACTCTGTCTCTTCTCTCCACGAAACCCAAGGGAGTTTTCTAAAATTTGAGTCAGTTCCTTCTAGTGATTCATCAAAGTAAAATCCAAAGCTCTGTGAAGGCCTAAAGAAACTGATCTCCTCAGACAGAAGACCCATTAGCTCTTCCTCAAACACAAAATATTCTCCTGTCTCAAGGTCTTTGAGGTGAGTTCTCTTGGCCAAAAATGCATTTCCCTTACACAAACACATCTCAATCCCTTGGACTCATTTAGGGATTGAGCAGTGAATCTCTTGATTATCACTGCTCTGATGTCACTCTGACTGACCACCCTGTGTATCCCCACTATCACTTCCAACTCCTTCTACTACTTTATTATTCCTCATATCATATATCACCACTTGGTAGATTATATATTTGGTAGATTATATATTTGGTAGATTATATATTATAATATATATATATATATATATATATATATAATATTTGTTGTTACATATTTGTTGTTTTTTTCTCTCCCAGAAGAATATAAACTCGAGGGCAAGTACTTTCTGTTCTGTTTACTTCTGTGTCTCCAGTGCCTGATTTATTGCTGGTACTTGTGCATCAAGGGCAAATGGCCAAGCAGCACATGCACCAGGCCTGTCGGAACAGTGTTTGTGGGGAACACTTGTAGAGACAGGAGCAATAATGGGTCTCCTGGTGCTCATTGCATTACAGGGCTTTGTAAAGAGATCTAACAAGTACAGATGTTAGATTCTGGGAAAGGGCCCGTGACCCTTAGGCTAGGAGCCTTTTGAGATGCATGATTAGACAGGCGTCATTCACTTCTTGGAACACAAAAGCATTTTAAAGTGGCAGAACTTTGGCCCTCATCCTGTCCTAACAGCTCATTTTGTTTGGGGTAACACCAGCCCTTTCCCCACTCAGAGGAGGGGACTGTAATTCAGGTAAAATAGTTGTACCTCTCTGCTGTGTCAGGGCAGTGGCATGATTTGCCACATAAATCTTCAGGATGGGGGCTCAAAGTCGCTTCCAGTGCCATCGCAGTGGCTATAGCTTAAGCCTATGTTTGGCCAGGAACTGTTGCCTTAAGTGCTGGGCCATGGCCAGTAGCCATTAAACTTTCAAAAAGGCCAACTCCTTTTCTGGATGGCTAGCCTTCAGGACAAAGTCACCTTTACCTATCAGCACTTAATTAAATGAATTAATTTCTCTTTGATGGTGACTGTTTATGATATAAGCATCCCTCATCTTATGAACATGATTATAACTGACTACACAGAATGAGGAGGTGCAATGTTGGAGAAGGATAAATTTCTAGGGTTCAAAATTAGAGTTTCTTTGGGCTCCATTTAGCATGCTAAGAAGGGACTAGACTATCAAGTTACCCTCAGGCAAATACACTACAAAATTTTCCTTTACATCAAATAGAAGACTGATTTCTCTAATGTAAAAGCTATTGGTGTCTGCAAAGTAGATAAAAGTGTGTGGGAGCAATGACAAAGAGAGCTTTGGAGAATAGAATAGGGAATAGAAATAAATTTTTTTTGGCAAAAATAAAACAGCGAGAAGAGAAGTTGTAGTTCTTTTCTTCTGGATTATTTAGAGCATCAGAGGAGTTTCTAAATATATTAAATTTTATCTCAGGTCTAGAGTGCACTGGTGAGTCTGATACCACCAATGTGCAGTTTCTCAGAAATGGGAAGGTTTAGCAATCACAGGCCAAATAACTGGAGAAAAGGATTCAACGCTGAGAATTGAGCGGAGAGGGTTCTGGGGTCCAAGGTGAGGAGGTCTCCCTGCTGCTTTTGACTTAGAAGCTGCATGGGATCCAGGGAAAGCTGAAGAGCAGATTATGGTAAGGTTTGCCAAAGTTGTAAATTCTAACTCCAGAAATGGAACAACTTGCTACTACAGGTGAGTTCAATGGGTTTTATAATTAATGTTTCTAATTCAAATAGTTGTGTTTACTTATGACTTGCTCACTGATTTGTAGCTGTATAATTTCTGCTTTTTAACTTCTGAATAGAATATGATTTTGTGATAAGGGACTTATCTTGGATTTGAGATGTTCTCATGAATAGCAGGGAAGGTGGGGTCATGTTGGAAGGGGATTGGTAAGAAGATGCTATGTTATTGGGAAGATTTTATTGAGCTAATACATGGAGAAAATTGTGTGCAAATTTAACAAATGCCACACGTTATATCCAATAGTATGTCAAAGTTTACCAAGTACTTTTACATAAATAATCTTGTTTCTCATAATAATTCTATAAGAAACAGATTTCCATTTGAACAAAATTTAAATTACATTTTTATCTGAAAAATGAGTGAAAATTTGCATAGCTATTTGTTTGATGCCCACTGGTATATACACTTGCTCCTTTCATAAATGAAATCTCCATTGTAATTATTTGCCAAGTAGAAGTCATTTTACTTTAGTGCCAAATGTTAGAATGGGATTTTAACAAAAGAATGAAGACCCAATGATTAATTAACTTTAGTGCCAATTACTTTTTAACCTTTCTTAAGTCACAGTTCTTTAGCTTATGAAATTATCTCCTTTTTGGATGCTTAAAAATAGATACATACATAAGGATTTTGTAATTTGATAAGGTACTTTTTCCCCTTTGCTTGGGCTGCAAGTCTAATAAAACATTTTCTATTTGGAAGGATAGATATCTATCGGCCAGATGTCTGCTGTGTGGCTCCCAGTCTTTCAAACACATATTTTAACATGAATGACTTAGGAAATATTGGCTCTAGAAGTTGAAAACTATGCCTCTAAATATAAATGCTAAATGCCCCTTCTATGAGGTAAATTTCATTATTGAATCAATTTTGATGTGTTTTCAGGTTTGCCCTTTTTATGTATTCCTGAACAGACTATTTTAAAAGGCATGATAGCAAAATCATGAACTTTATAGAAGTTGTTATAGATTAGTTTTGCAGTAGGACATTTTATTTGGCCAGATTTCTAAGAGAGTATATGTTCCTTGTATTTTCAGCCTTCTGTGCACTCATTCTCTCTCTCTCTCTCTCTCCCTCACACACACACACACACACACTATACTGTTTCATCATATATTCCAAAAAGAACTGAGAGTTTAAAAAATATTAAAAAGCCTTCTAGGGTCCTTTGTAGGTGAGTAATATCTTTTACTTAAAGTTTTGACTCCATGATTTTATGATTCATAAATTTAAAATGTTCAGGAGAAATGTAAAAATTTTGGGCAAAGTAATATGAACAATAGTTTTATTTGTCTATGTAGGAGAAAGGAGACTGCTGAATTAGTTGGCGTCTTTCTAGTTGGCTTCTCTGCTCTGAAACAGAGCCTTGAAATCCTGTATCATACAAATAATCATACAATTTGATTTGGATGTTTGATTATAAGACATGTTCCTACACTGAGAGCGTGACACTTTCAATCATGTCTTGGATTTGTAAATATAGAAACAATGGTCTTAACATGGTGTGTTTGTCATTTAGAAGCAGAGCCAATTACACAGGCTTTGTTCTTAGTCTGGAAATAATGGCATGCCAATCAGGCTAGACAGCTTGAAACAAAGGAAAAATAGCTGATGAGAAAAAAAGAGTGTTCTTATAGCTTAGAAACAAGGTTTCTTTCAGTCATTAGTCTGGTGTGATTGGGCGAGTGGTGTACTTGGGAGTTGGGAACAGAACATAGAAGGAAGGAAGAGAAAAGGAGAAGTGAGTCTAGATTAAAGTCCTGTTCATATATCCTCAATTGAATTCTAAAAAATGTGGGCAGTCTCTTGAGAACCAATGCCCTGATATGCTTTGTCCAACTTAAGAACTAGAAGGATTTGATTAAAATATCATAAAAACTATTCCTTCTAAAGTAGGCATGATTTTGGCAAACAATGGAAACATAATTTTGAAGGGTTTGGTTATTCAGTGTCCCTTGAGATTCCATATGAATTTTAGTATGGGTTTTGTGCAAAAAACATCTTTGGAATTTTGATGAGAATTTCATTGAATCTGTCAATCAAGATTTAGGTCATATTGCTATCTTGGTTAGTTATAACATCTTAACAATATTAAACCTTCCAATCCATGTATTTATTTCCATTTATATATATCTTCTTTAATTTATTTAAAGTATGTTTTACAGTTTTCATCATGAAAGTCTTTTACTTATTTGGTTAAGTTAATCTTATATATTTTACTCTTTTTGATGCTATCATAAAAGAAATTAATTTTTCTAATTTCTTTTTGAGATTGTTCTTAGTACATGGAAAAGGAGCTAATTTTTGCATGTTGACTTTGTATCCTGCTACTTTGCTGAATTCATTTATTAATTCTAATAGTTTGCTGTGGAGTCTTTAGTATTTTCTACATTTAAAATCATGTCATCTGCAAATAGAGATAATTTACTGTCTTTCTTTTCTATTTGGATCCCTTATTATTTTTTTCATGTTTAGAGTTCTGGCTAGAACATCCAGTGCTATGTTGATTAGAAGTTGTGAAAGTAAATATCCTTGTGTCTGATCTTAGCAGAAGGCTTCCAGGCTTGTACGACTGAGTATTATCTTTGCTGTGGTTTTTTCATATGTGACTTATTTCTAGTTTGTTTAGTGTTTTTATTTTTATCATAAAAAGGTTTTGTACTTTTTCAAATGCTTCCCCCACCACATCAATTGAGAAAGTCATATGGTTTATTTTTCCTTCATCTTGTTATGTGTGGATTACATTGATTGAATTTTGTATGTTGAACCATCCTTGCATTCTAGGATTAAATCACAGTTGGACATAGTGTATAATCTTTTAGTATGTTGACAATTCAATTTTCTAGTATTTGTTTTGTGGATTTTTACATCAATAGTCATAAGGGATATTGGTCTGTAATTTGTTCCTTTCCTTGTTTTTTTTTTTTTTTTTTTTGTATAGCTTTGGTATCAGAGTAATGCTGGCCTCATAAAATGAGTTAGGAAATGTTCCTTTCAATTTTTGGGAAAAATTTGAGAAGGTATGTAGTAGTTCTTTAAATGTTCGATAAATTCAAAAGTGAAGGCATCAGGGCCACACCTTTTATTTATGGGAAGATTTTTGATTGCTGATTAACTCTCCTTTGTAGTTATGTCTATTTCTTTTTTCCCCCATGCTTTACTGTCTCTCAGATTTGTCCATTTTATCTGTCATACAATTTGTTTATGTATAATTGTTTATAATAATCTCTTAACATCTTTTTTTATATCTCTAGACTTGCTAGTAATGTCTCAAATTTTATTTCTTATTTTAGTAATTTGAGTCTTCTTTTTTCTGTATTTATCTCACTAAATAAACACCTTTTGGTTTTATTGATTTTCTCTATTATTTGTCTATTTTCTATTTAATTTAATCCTAATCTTAACTATTTCTATCCTTCTGTTAGTGTTGGGTTTTGTTTGCTCTTTTTTTTTAAAAAAAAAATACTAATTCCTTACATTGTAAAAGTAGTTAATTTGAGATCTTCCTTTCTTTTTAAAAATGTGTTTATAACAACAACTTTCCCCATTTAGCATTACTTTCATTGTATTCCATAAGTTCTTATATGTTTTGTTTCCATTTTCTTTTACTTTTATGTATTTTCTAATTTTCCTTGGCATTTCTTCTTTGATCTATTGGTGGTTTTGTAGTTGTGTCTACCTCCTACCTTGCTCACTTAGTTTTTGGTAAGACTCAGTTTCCTGTGGATTATTGGACATAGGCTTCAATTCTTCATGAGCTGCTTGCCAAAGGCTTGCTAAGTTCCTTTTTCGATGAGGCTCTGTAGAGCATCTGACAAGATGGCATCTTCCTTCATCAGGCAGAGTAAATGAAAGGGCAAGAAGGCACTAGCAAGAGAGAGTATGAACAAGAATGAAGTATAAGTCATTTGTGACTAACAAATTGTGATGCCAATTGGATCTTTATTAATGACAGTTGGTCAGTGGACTAAGTAGAGTTTCTACTGGTTGTCAAAATATAAAAGTGTTCTCAGGAGTTAGTAAAATAATTGCTTTTATCAATTTCAGCTGTAAAGTGACTAGTGAATCTAGTGATAAAATATTTTGATTTAGGAACCCAAGTATCTTTCTAGCTGTCTGAAAATTATTCACCTTTGTAACAGGATTAGTTACAATAATTCTGATTAAAATTTTGCAGTCTCCCTGAAGTTTGGCTAATCTCTGGATTTAGAAATGACTACAATTTAACAGGTCAAAAGATCCATTTACCACTAAATGCACAAACTTAAGTGTGTATACCCATTTTTTTTTTTTAATGACAAGACTCAGTCAAGTTCTTGGACAAAAGACATTTTTTCAACATGCTTGTGTGTAATGACTGCTAGAAATTCCAGTTTCACTGAAAATTTACATTTTGGACAAGATTAAGTCCTTTATTGCTTTGGCTATTGCAGAGGTGATGCTAAGAGCATGAAATCTCATGAAGGACATTTATTTTTCAAGGGATATATTAATATTTATTTAAATTATACTCATAGCCCTTTGTTCAGAATGTATTTATAGAAAATGGAGAAAAACAGATTCTCCAATTAGTTTTCTATATCTAGGACAAGCTTGTTATAACAGTCACAGGACATATTTGATGGGTGCTATTTCAGCATTGACTATTTTGAAAACTAAATTAAAAAGACTTTAAAGTCAATACTATCTAATTTAAAAATACTGAGTTGGGTCATATACCAGAACACATTTTAGCCATTTCAAATATCCCATGAATCAGGTATGTAAGTTGACTTTCTACTTTATAGCTGGCTCAATAAACCTGATACATTTTTTATAAATCAGGTTAAACCAGAAGTATTCCCCCCTCTCAAGAGTCCTTCTAGAGACATAACTGCATCTTAAACATTCTTTGTGTTCCACATCCTGCTTATGATAGTATTGACCACATAGGGGATATTACTCATTAGTGGCTTGATTGGTTACCTTTTGGGCTTTCATGGCTCCATCTTCCCCTTTCCACTTTCTCTTCCTTCATCAATTTCCTCTTCTTTCCTTCTCTCTAAAGTTGGGGTACATATGCAGCTCACACAGTAGAAAATGATAGGCTACATGAGACATATAGTTTAAATACTATAGGAAGTCAGAAGACACACCTGACTTAAGGGAAATCATTAAGTAGCATTGAATTAGATGACTTAGGCATGCAGAAATTGGGAACGTCTTCAGGTATGAGCAAAGATTTATGGTATGTTGTTTAAGTATATTCTAGTGAATAAAAAAATCCTTTAAATCAGAAGTAGAAAGACAAATACTAGATGATTCCAGTCATGCGGGTAATATGGAGAAACAAAACAAAGTAACTGATGAAATTAAGCCAAAACAAACCCTAGGATTATAGCTGCAGAATTCAGGCTATCAGAAGGGGTTGGACAGTGGGACTGGGAAAATAGAAGGGAGCCTATCCAAAGGTCAATGGTAAAGGACTATGAGTGGTTTGGTGGTGGGTGTGTATCATAACATACATCTGAGGAGTTATGAACCTATTCCCCTAACACATGCACAATGTTGTAAACCAATGTTACCTAAAAATAAAAATATGTACATATTCAATGAAGTGAAAAAAAATCAAAAATTTTTGTGAGTGACTTGAGTTTTTGGCTAGATTGTTTTGGACAGAAATCATTTCTCATATGTGGAGACCTGTGTAGATGAGTTCCTTGAAGGAAGACATTATTTTCCCGTCAGCTCTTCTCCTTCATCCCAGAGGCTCATGGTCCTGCCAAAGATGCCATTTGGAGCAACTGTGACTAACAAAAGACATGAGGAAATAAGATGTCAATCAGCTGTCATAATCTGTCATTGTCCTCATAGTGCTTTGAGAAAATTGTAGCACATACCACAACAGAAAAAAAATCATTTAATTGTTGTTTTAATGTCTGCCTTTACTGAAAATCTACTTAACTTTGTGAAGGAAAGGACCCAGTTTGTTTTGCCTACTACTCTGTACTGAGTACAGTGCATGGTCTACTGCTGATGCTCATAAATATTTGGGGAATGAGTGAGAATGAGTGATTTGTCTTTGCCCATGTGTAACTGAGATCTTTGAATGAATGAGAGTACTCTATGTTGTTCTATTTATTTAAAATAGATGGCATATAATGGGAGTAAAGGGTGATTGTATTGGGAGATCAGTGTCAAGTCACTGAGGATTTGAGTATTTAAGAATACTCAGAGTACTATGGTAGGCAACAGATTATTAATTAAATGTTCTGAAGCCATGAGTGGTGTTAGCTTTGTTTTATGAAAATAAATCTTTTAAAATTTCTCAAATAGAACTTATGAAAAGGAATACTGAAAGTATGAGCTGGGTCATATCATTATCATAACTTTTTGACTTATAGAGCAATCTTCGGATAATTTTCCCAATACTCTGCCTGCCCCCACACCTTGAAATCATGTATAAGAAAAAAGATTGTGCTCGTAACAAGGAATTAGGGCTTGTATGGAAAGCTGGACCTGCCCATTCTTACTACGAATTTAGGATTTTACAATTTTTACCAAAAGCTTGCCAGTCACTTACAAACATCTGACTTGGCTAGCAAGATGGGTAGATAACACACTTAGGATGTTCATTGGTTGAGCTGAACTCGATGCTATGACAAGAAAATGGCTTAATTTTTCTCCAATCATTTTCACTAAATCTCTCTTTCAACTCTTCCTTTGCTGCCTCAGTAAGGAGGGTGCACAGAGGGTGCACAGAGGGAGGGTGCCTCAGTAAGGCAGCAAAGTATGTATACTTCAAGCAAATCTAGTCACTTTGAGATATTAAACTCAGTCCTGTCCAATTAAAAACCTCAGTATTTTTTGTTTTCTAGAATTTAGTTTTTTTAAAATATTAATGAAGTACTGTTGTTTTACATCTTTTTTTTTTTTAAATATTTTGACAATGTAGGATTTCTCCCTATATTGATCATAGTAGTCCTCCCACCACCAAAGCATCCCTAGTCTTCCCCCGTACTCCCAGCCACCAGAGCAACAGCCCTGGATCACCAAAGGAGGTGCATTTCGCGCTGTTGTTTCCAAGCAGCAGCAGTTCTCACTATGGCACCAGGAAGAGTCGGGTGAAATCAGACTGAGGCGACTGAGTCCTAGATGGAGGGAAGTTTGGAAGCTCTTCTTTTCAAGAGGAAAAATAGAGAAAAGGAAAAATTTTGTGAACTCTTTATTGGTGACATGAGCTTCAAAACCACAGAAGAAAGTTTGAGGACTTTCTCTGAGTATTGGGGAAAACTTACAGACTGTCACGAGTGATCCTGCAAGCAAAATATCAAGAGGATTTGGTTTTATTCAAATTGAGTATTGTTTGTAAAGAGTGACATCAGTTTGACTAGAGATCATGTATCATGTATTAAATTGGATTTTGTGAATGGACAGATAAAACTATATTTTCAATATGAAGTTTATGAAATATTTTTGCATATAAAACAAACAAACAAAAAAAAACGCACTCAGGTTCACATCTAGTTCAAAGATTTTCTCCTCCCCTCTGGGTGACTTGTAGCTTAGGTGGAATGTGCCCCTTTTTACACTTCAGGTACATCTACTCCTTTTTTTCCTCCTACTGCTTCTTTTGGAAGAGGGAGGGTGCACAGAATAAAAGTATCAAAGATATTCTGACTTTGTGATGTTTGCAGTTCACAATGCTGATTTTGTAGGCGATTATTTGTGATTTCTTCAGAGGATCCAACAGAACTCTGTCATGGCGTCATTCCCTGATGCGAATAATGTGCTCTCTTGGGGAAATTTGTAACTCCTTGAAACTCACTACAACTCATGTTCCCAGTGGTCTACCCTATAGACACTTACTAATGCGGTCTCCCATTAGTAAGCCTCCCACTGGCTCTTAGGGTGTAAGAAAGATGATTTTGATGATCTGTCTTCTTTAGTGTCCACTTGGGTCTTGGAAATTCATCTACTCTTGTCCATATACCACAGTCATTGCAGATTTGCCCCTCTTTTGCTTTTTTCTCTTCTTTATTGTCTTTAGGCTCCACCCTCAGTTACCTGTCTTCAGGATTACTTTCATAGGGTACTCCAGGAGGAAGCAGATGCCAGTCCCTGTGTTTATCTTGGTTCATCTCTGTGCTCCTCTGTTTCCAGGAGTAAAAATATCAGCTTAATCAAGTCATCTCTTAACCCACTTCACATGGGTGGGACCTTTGTTTCCACATCTTAATAATTATTCATCTGGGGAGAAGATACTGCAGTGTAGATTTTGGAGTTGCTTTAACAATTATTAGATATTGGGCTCCTCTTCAACTGTGACATTGAAGGGAGATTGTGCTGTGTGTAGCCCCACAATGTATTTGAGTTGAATTGCACTGTACATTCTCACCCATCAAGAGAAGGAGAATTCATGCAACATGGGAAATGTCTGGATATGGAACCATAGTATGTCACTCTTGCCTTTGACACTTACTAGTGAATGATTTTGAGTAAGACATCTGTCTTTTTCCTGAATCTCTCCACATCTCACTTTCTTAAATATGAACAGGAATATTGTACCAGTCCTCATAATATTTTGTACATATACCTATGTATGAACACACTTATACATGGGTGTATATATATATGAGTATATAATACACTATATAGAATGCAGTATAATATTCACCGGGTCAATGTAAATAGTAAATAAGACATGAAAGTGCTATATGAATTATAAAAAGTTATCCAATTTCATGCTAGCAGTAAATTTGGTGATGTTAATGTTAACAGAAATATCTTTAAATTTTTTAAACAGTAGAATTACACCCATAGTGGCTTTTAAGAAAGATAGTTGATGGTGTTAATAAGCAGGAAACAATAAAAAGATATCTTCCCTAACTTTGGATGGCAATTATTCCAACTTAGAGAAAACTAACTGGTCCCTAGAAATGGCTTTAAACTTGGGAATAGTACAGTTTAAAATCATCACTGTTCTTTTAAACATTCTTTATATGTGTCTGAATTCTTATTGTTCTATCTGGAAATGCCATATACAGCCCTTGTGTTCTCTAGTTTTGTCATGCTGCAAAATCCTGTGATAGAGGGGTAGCTAATAAATTATTTGACAGGAAATATAGAAAAAAAATCTTTGTAATTCACAGTTCTGACATAATGAAAAGCTTATAATTCACTAGTGTGACCTCACAGCTGTGAATTACAAGTTTCACTTGACTCGTTCACAATTTGTCTTTGAATTTATACTATGAAAAGTGAGAACCATATTGTCAAACTGTCACTCCATATTGATATATTACTGCTGAAGATTAAGAAACATTTTGTCAAAGAGCAGGAAAATAAAAATACCCTAAAAGAAGATGGAGTTTGGTACAAATTTGAAGGGGTGTATAAGCAAAGAAAAAAATGCCTAGATAAAAAGCAATGTGCAGTGTTGTATCTGTCCAGGGACTTATTTTTAATCCCCTTAGTTAAGAACAGCAAACTTCTGTATAGAACTTACTGGATGCCGGGAACTCTTCTGAGCACTTTACACTGAAACACTTTTAAATGAATGAAACCCCTTCTAAATACATAATTGTTTTTATTTCTATTTTTGATGCAGAGACTGAAGAACAGAGAGGCTGACCAATGTGCTTCTAAGCTCACACAACCATTAAGTGGCAGAGTCAGGATTCAAACCCGAGCTTCATAACTCAGTGGGTCAGATTCCCAAGCATTGGGGCTACGTGGCCTTTATACAGATGTTGTGATCAAGCATAGAGTTAGCTGAGCCTATACTAGTTGTTTATCCTTAACATCAATTAAAAATCTTTGATTAGATGTTTTTCTTGATAGTAGTACCTCCAAAAAGTGAACGGTAAGAAAGAGAAAGAGAAGTCTACTAATACATTTTACTTGTTTAGATTCAGTTCACATGAAGTTTCTTTGTACTACATGAAGTACAATATAGGATATATATTTTTAAAATTTTCCAGAATCTCTAAATAAAATATGCAAGGCAAATTGTTGGTCTGACAGTACTTTTCTTTGTAATATATGTTCTATAACTTTTCTTTGTAATATAAATTCTATTACAATAATAAAAAACAACTTTTATTTTAATGTAATTTCAACTTAGAGTAGTTTTAAGATGGTACTAAGAACTGTTGTATACTTCATCTTGGTTTATGAATTGTTTAATTTTATTCATTTGCTTCCTTTCAGAACCATTTGAAACTGAGGGGGAGATGATCCTTTACCCCTTAATGTTTTAGTGTGTATTTCTTGGAAGAACATTGTCTTTACGCTGTAAAATTACCCAAATTAGCAGAGTGCACAGTTCACATTCACATTTTTTAATTTCTCCAATAATTTTTTTTGACATTTTAAAAGAACAAGTTTATTAAAAAAAGGAAAAGAGGGCCTCCCTGGCGGCACAAGGGGTTAAGTCTCAGCACTATGAAGCTATCAGCAGCAGCACTAGTTCGATCCCGAGCCAGGGAACTAACCCACATGGCACAGCAGACCTGTCCTGTCTGGCCCAGTGCTCCCCTCAGCAGTGTATTTCAGTCGCTCCACCTGTTCTGTTCCCCACTCTGTCTCTGGTGAATCCTCTCACCCCCCACACCTCTGGCCGACACCCCTACTCTTGTTTGTATAAATAAATAAATTAAAAAAAAAGAAAAAAAAGGGAAAAGAGAGACACCTGTGTAGACACAGGCAGACAGAGAGCTTCCACTGCTGCTTTGCAAAGAGACAGGTTTGTGAGAAGAAATGCCTGTATAGTCACAGGTTTCCCCCATAATGTTCTTTATAACTATTTTTTCTACCAGAGAGTCCAATTCCTCTCTTTTGTACATAAATATTCATAGGAGCTTTATTTGTAATAATAAAAAAATAAGAAAAAACCCCAAATACCCTAATAGGTAAATAGTAAACTAAGTACGCTTCATTTATACAATGAAATGTTATTTAACTGTACAAGGAATGTATTACTGACACATGTAACAACTTAAGAGCTCAAAGGTTTTATATTGAGCAAAAAGTCAGTCACATACTATATAAATTTATACAACATTCTCAACAACAACAACAAAAAAAAAACCACCCAAAATTTTAAATAGAGAGAACAAATTAGTGGTTGCTAGGGGTTAGGAAAGATTTTTGAGGTGTGTGTGACTATAAAGGAAGACAAACCTTGCAGTGATGGAATGGTTCTGTATCTTGGTTGTGATAGTAGATGTACACATTTATACATGTGAGGGAATAGCAGAAAATTATACATATGTACTATGTCAGCCAGTTTTTAGATCTTGATATTGTATTATAGTTATATGAGATGTAACACTGGGAGAAACAGGTCAAGGGACCATGAATTCCTCTGTATTATTTTTTCAGCTTCCTATGAATTTATAGTTACATCCAAATGGAAAGTTAGAAAAACATAGAAGCACTTTGTGACAGATATGGTATCTGAATTATGTAATAGAGAGCAAAATCTTTAATATAAATCTGTTCTCCAGAGGACTGAAAATTATGTGTAGAGTGAGCCGATGTGTTTGTGTCTAGTCATAGTTATTTTTTGCTATGTTGTATTTTAGAAGAGTTATTAATAGCGAGTGTTAGAAATGACTGGGTAGAAAAGTAATGTCAGAACAAAAAAAAAGGACAAAATACCAGTGTCAGGATGACTTCTCAGATGTATTGTAGTAAAATCAAGTTCCTCTCTGTTTAAAGAGTTCCCAGAGTGTGTCTCAGGTGGGACCCTAAATTACTCATCTTTAACAGGACATTTGCCTTTTTCTCTGGCCTGCTCTGGCCTGCTTTGGTATTTTCTTCCCATGACTGCTATTATCACCGCAGCTGCCCAGCCGTCTGTAGAGCTTATGTCCAGATCTGCAGTGGTGCCCTCTTTGAGGTCTATAGGCTATTTAGCCTGATTGGTTCCATGGCTCAGCTGCTGAGGTTGGTTCTACATTTTCCAACAGTAGTACCTGGGAGACATCCTTTGCTTCTACTTATAATATACAATTTTATAGTTTTAAAAAAGAATCTGTTTTGGGCTCTGTGTGGTTTATAGAAATTGCAGTTAGTTAGAGTCCATGTAGTATATAATGGTTCTTTGTACCATTTTTTTCCCCATAATTCAGATTTGACTTCATAGGTCAGATTTGAGGTACAGATACCATGCTTACTTCAAATTGCCTTTCCACAAATTCTATTATCCTTAGCAAGGTTGGGCTCAGCCATCTCAGCTCAAGTACTCTTTCCCTGGGTACCCTTTTGGTCTCTGGCACCATGCCAAGTCACTGTTGCCTACCCCTCCCCAAAGAGATGCTTCATCAAGGCTTCAGACTCACCCTGTGGTGTGCACTGTCCTCGCTCTTGTCCTGCCACCCTCCCATGGGGATACTATCTGTACCTGCAGGGACCCAGCACTATATGCTGTACCACTAAGCCTTAATGTGGGTGCCCACTCCCCTTTTCAGGTCCACACAGTGAAGCTTGCCTGCACCTTCCATGCCCTTTCCCTCCAAGGCTGCCCTCCCACCTCACTCTATCTCCACATCAATATGATGTACCATGTCTTACAAAGGCTTGGATAACCCTGCTCTGTCTGGATTGACCCACCTCCTCTTCACCCCATGTGGAGTCTGACACCCTGCTTGGCCACCTCTGTCTCCACAGATACTTTCCTCACCTTGTTTGGGGTCCAACACCTGTGCTGGGGCCACCCTTCCTCCTCATGGGTGCCATTCTCACCTTGCTTGCGCTTTTCACACAACACTCTGGGCCACAAGAGCCTGCTCCCCTCCAGTGATATGTTCTCGAGTCAGTTTGAGGTGAACTTTTGAACTAAACGTTCTGGAAGGGAGTGAGAGGGAGGGAAGGGAAAAGAAAGACTGTATATCATTTTTGACAGGGCTTACTCAGACCAAGCCACAAACCCAGGGACATCATTTATATTTCCCTTTTGTTTTTAGACGTATTCATTCTTTGAACTATTTGAAAATTTAGCCAACATTTCCATTTTCTGTGCCTTCCTCAGGGTAAAAGAGAGGCTTATTCTCTGCAAACAGCTGTTCAGTATGATGCCACCAGGGGCCTTCAGTATATTTATAGCTTTGGAATTCACAACTACCTATAATTTAAACATGCATAGTTCTTAAAAAAATGCAAAAAATGAAATCTTCTAACTTATAGGGAGTATGGAATCTAATCAGTTTTCACTTTTATGTATATTAATTATCATTTATTTGAATGCTGTTCAAAAAAACGATAAATCTGTAAAAACTTACATTTTGTAACCTTGATCAAACATTACTTTTAAACGCCTATTGCAATTTGGGAATTTTGCAAGTCTTGGAACAAAGAACAAAATGTCAGAATGAAACTAGTTTTTATGATGAAATGGTGGTTATAATATAATTATTATAATTAATGCTAAAACCTAGCAATAATTCAGCATGTTTGGCCACTGTGCTTCTACAGTGACTCCGGGTGTGACAGATTTACACCTAAGTAATGTGATGAACTGTAGCTGGATGTTCCCGTTCGTGTGTGTGTGGAATGGTTTTTGTAACAGTATCAGGGCTATGGTGGCAAAGCTTTAAGATAGTTCTGTTTCCTCCTAGGAAAGAATCTAAAAAAATACACTATTTTTTAGTGTTTCTCAAAACCAAGGCTCCCTGAAAAGTAAGGACCAGCTGCAGATGTAACCTATTCTTTTACAGAACAACCTGCCAAACCTAGAAAGTGGTGACTAACATTCTGCTTGTCGCAATAGGCTGAAGAATGATTTTGCATGTTCACCATGCAAGAAATACAGCTGTGGTTCCCATTATCAACAAAAGACAATACAGGCAGGATTCCATAACTTCATTGCTTCAGTCTGTGACATTAAGGTTCAACCTCTGCATGAGATGCATAAATATCCTTTGGATTTTCTTCAGTAAGCACACACTAGAGGTTAATAATGTGGGGATGTTTGATTCCCTGCTGTTTTAAATAATTTCATGGAAAATCTAATGCAGTAGGACACTAGTTTAGAAAGGTTATTACCCTCATCAAACGATAGCACTTCTTTCCTATTATTTTCTACCAATTTCTTGCCCTTATAGCTCCTCTCTCTTCATTTACCACAAATGATTCTTCAAAACGACACTCTTTGGTTGGGTGGAGATGGGATTGGGGAAAGCTTAATCCCTAATCAGGGCGCTGTCAGTGCTGGTAGTAGTGTGCATCTTTCTTCCTTCTTCTGCTTGCTGGAGCTTAGATACAAGACAGAGATGCACACTCATTGGAAGGGTGTCATTGGAAAACGTTCTCTATCCCTTCCTAGGGCAATTTTACTAGGGACCCTGAGACCCAGGGCCCACTGGAAGCTTCCACGGAGTTAAAGCTCAATAGGCCATTCCAGATCTTCTCAACTAAACGGTGCTCTGATTTGCTAAACTCTTGAGTCATCACCTCTGTATTTGGGGCACATGCTGAACCTAGCTTTACAACAGAGCTCTAAGAATGCTCAGAGTAGACTTTTCCAGGCTAAAAAATATGGGGTCCAGAAACAATGCCATTTCAGATTTTTCTAAGTGTGAAAGTGATGCCTATTCAATTCCATCTCCTCTTTTTCTATCAGTACATTAAGTCTAGGTAAGTAACCATGTGTATTTCCCAGCCTCTTTTACAAATGGCACCATATATGGGCCTCCCCGGTGGCGCAGCGGTTAAACGCTGCACTGTGGAGCTGTCGGCAGCAGTGACGCGAGTTCGAGCCCGGCCGGGGAGAATCCCACATGGTGCGGCAGACCTCTCCTGCCTCGCCCACTGCTCCCCTCAGCAGTGTATTTCTGATCTGCCTGTTCTGCTCCCCGCTCTGTCTCTGGTGAACCCTCACGCCGCCCCATGCCTCTGGCCTGTACCCCAGCTTGTATGTATAAATAAAAAATAAATCTTAAAAAAAAAAAATGGCACCATATTACTAAGTTCTGGCCAAATGAGATTTGAGTAGAATTTGTCTTCTGAGTAAGATTGTTAAAATGGTGGAGCAGATCCAGACAGCAGTTTCTTTTAGGATTTGCCCTCTCTGGGGTGACCAATTGTCCTGGTTTGTTGGGGTTTGGGGGTTTCAGAGACATGGGGCTTTTAGCTTTAGAGTCCAATGGTCTCAGGCAAAATGGTTTTGATCATTCTACTTTTCTTTCTTGCAGCAGAATATAGATGTGAATCTTAGAATTCTAGCTTCTGACTTATGATTATGAAGTGACAAACTAATTCTAAGGATAGCTGGCTAATACAATAAGAGGATCTTTATTCTCATAACTACCCTAAATTTACCAGTATATGAGAAAAAATAACTCTCAACCTAGTGAAACAATCTTTTTCATTTAGGTTGTATTAGACTATAGAGGTCCTCTGTTTGAGCAGCTAAATTTGCTTCCTGATATGCCAAACTATCACAAATTCCATTAAGTGTTAACACCTAAAATCAAGGAGTCTGGATCATGGTGTCATAATAATGGTGGAGATGAGGGTGAAGACACCCCTTTCTGACTGAAGCACACTGAGTTTCTGAAGCGAAATGGTTTCAACATTGCAGGAATCATTCAAATTCAGGTCTTTAGGATTTCAGACTCAATCCTTGCATCTTCAAGCTGAATGTCATTGTCTTTAGACCTGACTCTCTGACAAGTCACTCCCAACAGAACCCTGAGATCAATTTGACCAAAATTCTCAGAAGAAGGGCCTTTGCAGGTTATGTGCTTCCCCTACCCAGTGCCCTCATTTACTGAGAAGGAAACAGAAGTCCAGGGATCTAAAAGGATATGGGGCCTGACCTCCTAGGATTCACTGCTCTCTATGATGCAAGGTCTTGACTCTCATTGCATGTAGTCTGCCCTTGTCAGTCCCTTTGCAGAGAGCCTGGAGCTGTTCCTGATACCACGCTGCTGGTCTTGTGACTGTGAACTCTAGTGTACAGCTTTTCTCTTTCTGGCTTTCCTTGTTGGGTGTTGTAGACCTTATTATAAGGACTTCACAGCTAAAAGCTATTAAGAATTTGTGGGTTTTGTTGTGATTTTTCTGTTTACTGATATGTATGTGGCATTGATCTTAGAAACAACTGAAAAGCAGTGAAAATTGGTTTTACTGATTTTGCATAAAAATTACTTGCTTGAAAATTATTTCCTTATCTCAGAATTATGCTCTCCCAGTACAAAAGCATAGTACTAAGTGCATACTAAATATTCAAAATATCTTTTTTTAATAATTTTTTTAAGATTTATTTATGCATACAAGCTGGAGTACAGGCCAGAAGCACGGGGTGGCGAGAGGGTTCACCAGAGACAGAATGGGGAGAACAGGCAGATGGACGGAAATATACTGCTGAGGGGAGCAGCGGGCAAGGCAGGAGAGGTCTACTAGGCCATGTGGGAATCTCACTGGCCAGGTGTCGAACTTGTGCAGTCACTGCCAACAGCTCCACAGCGCAGCACTTAACCACTACGCCACCAGGGAGGTCCTCAAAATACCTTTTTTAATTAAATGAAAAGACAGGAATCAAACCACACTTATTGAGCACCTATTATGCGCACGAGTCTAATTTCACTCCAGTTGGGTGGTATCTATCAATGGCAGGTCTTAAAAATTTTGATTGTCACCTCTGGAGCAAGGCGCGCGCACGCGTGCGTGCGCGCACACACACACACACACACACACACACACATGCATCTCATTTAATCCTTACAAAAACTGCTATGAGATAAGGGAATGAGGCTCAACACAATGACCTATTTACCAAGATCACACAGTCACCAAATAGCCAAACTGAGATTTGAAGCCACATCTTTTAAGACTATACTTAAGACTATACTTCTATCTGTTGAGTCAAGCTATTGATGAAGGTACCCAGACCTTTTCCTTGTTAGGGCTGTCAAGCAGGATACTGAAGTTGATGTATTTTAGAGGCCTAAGAAGAAGGAAATTAGTATTAATTAAATGCCTATTATGTGGCTTTTACTACACTAATTCACATTCTTTTTGTAGTTGATATGACTTAAACCTTGTGGTACAGATGGTATCATCCCAGATTTTTGTTTTTATACCCATTCATAGAGGAGGAAACTGACAGTCCTCAGAGAGATGTTCTCAAGAACATTATCTGAAGTCAAATTGCTAAAATACAAGCTATAAAGCCAATCAATCTACCTCCAGACCCCTGTACTCTAGTGCCTCTCATTTACAATACTTGGCAGCTCATCCTTCTCATTTAACTGTGCATTTGTAGCATAGTTTTCCAAATTACTAAATAATGAATGACTCATTAAAAAAAGAAAAACTTCATAACTTTCCATGGTATAGATGTATGTCAGTGTATTCAGCTACCTTCCCTCCTGCACTGTCACAATGTGTAATTGTGTTTTACTCATAAGTTATATTCTAGTGCATTGATTTCTATTGGTTAGATTCCCCAAAGTGGAAATGAACCGATAATCTACTGAGAGCACGAGTTCATTTCTCAGCCAGGGAGCTTCCCACATGGCACAGCAGACTTCTCCTGTCTCCCTGCTCCCCTCAGCAGTGTACTTCAGTCAATCTGCCTGTTCTGCTCCCCACTCTGTCTTTGGTGAATCCTCTCACCACCACCCCACACCTCTGGCCTACACCCCAGCTCTTGTATGCACCAATAAATAAATCTTTTTTTAAAAATCTACTATTAAACTACTTTATTATAAATTTTTTGTGTGGTAAAATATACAGAACATAAAACTTGCTAGATTGCTTTTATGAAAAGTTTGTAGCAATTCACCATTGAATGAGGAGTCTGTTCCATTCCTCACCAGCACAGTTTCTTATTTTTGTAAATTTCTATCAAGCTGGTGGGTGACTATGGCTACTTCATTATTGCTTTAATTTCCCAATAACTCATGAGATTGATCACAATATCATCTACTTATTGCCAAGAAAACTGAACTTACAATCTGAAGGTTTCAAAACCTCAAGGTGAAAGAAAAAATTCCCATTTAGGACTTTGTACATTAAAAGCAGGCATATGTGTTATGGGTGCATGCATTTATGTTAAAAGTGGGGGAGTGTTTTTTTTTTTGTTTTTGGTGTTATCAACCACCAAACTCTGCATACTTGATAAAATAAAACAGAAAGGTGACTTTACTGCAAAGATTTCAATGTGCAAATTGGCAAACTCAAGGCTATGGGAACAACGAGTTTTGAATATTTCAGAGTAAGGGATTTTTGCTGGGTAAATGTGGAAGTGGTATGACTTTTTCTGCTGATTAACTAGTGGTCTTTGTTCTTATTTTGAATCAGGTTAGCTGAATCAGGTGAGCAAAAAAAATTCAGAGGTGATGTGAATAGACCTTGAGTTTGGGGATTGGCTAATGTCCTCTGCTGATTTCTGTGAAGAGCTGTAAATTCCTGAAAGTTATGGTAGGTTTCCATTGTGCCTATGTTGCCTGTCCCCATGTCGTCCTCAGCATGTGACTCCATTAAGTTTGGTTTTGAAGCTTACTTTCTGTGCCTCAGAAAGTTCAGTTTAAAAATTGGCCTATCTGACACGTCCCCAAAACATGGTGGCGAACAGATGCTAGGATCAGGCTCTCCTACAAAAAATCGATTTATGGAGAAAAATATCCCTAACTTTGAGAGCTGTCTCGAAGAGAACCGGATACCCTACGCAATACAATCAACCCCAGTGGTGCGTTGGACTTAAAAATAAACTGAAGAGTTGGAGTAAAGAGAAGAGAGGGGTCATCTAATTCCACACAAAGGAGGAGCAGAGAGGAGAGATGGGCGGACCAGCTTCCCCTGAGAGCCACTGAATATAAGGTTAGAAACTGCGGTGAGGTCGGAGGGCTGCGGCAAGCCGACTGGGAGCGCGACCCCCACTCCCCCACCCCACGACCCCCCTCTCTTCCCTGCGTGGCAGCCCTGAGGAGCAGGAAAGCGGGAGGGTCACTGTGTCCCATCCCCCACCTGGGGCTAGGTAACATCTCAAAGGGGAGAAAGTCCAAGCAAGAAACATCCCCCACTGGTTACTAGGTGATAGATTAGCCAGAAAAACCGGTTGGGCTGGAAAACCTCCTGCGGAGACCACCTCTTTCTGGGCTTTAGAATTTAAGGACTATTGACTGACAATCCCCAAAACCCCTCCCATACCTGTTGCTGAAAAAATCTCCAGGATGGAATTTAAGGACTATTGACTGACAATCCCCAAAACCCCTCCCATACCTGTTGCTGAAAAAAAATCTCCTGCTGAAAAACTCTCTGGCCACACCCTCCCCTGCAAAGTATCAGCATCTTGGCACACGGAGGGCAGCAAAAAACAAACAAACAAACAAAAGACCACAGCAGGTGGTGAACACAGCCCAGCACTAGCCACCCCCCCCCAACTTCTAGGCGGCTGCACACTGGCGCCCTAGAAACTAGGTGAGGTGAAACGCTGATCAACAGCCACCCACAACCTCCACCCCTGCACCCCTTCGTGGAGTAGCAGGCCCCAAGCAGCAGAAAACAAACTAAGACCAGGAGCTCCCAAACCCCCCCCCCCCCCC
>PVIJ01017192.1:0-30259 GCA_004024925.1 Scalopus aquaticus
TAACAGATCAATAGAGAGGCCAGGTGGGAGAGAGACAATCAGTGGGGGGGAGAGGGGGGGATGAAGGAGCCGGAGGGAGGGAAGGGAAAGGGCACAAAATGGAATAGAAAAGAACACAAGGGACCATGGAGATGGATCACGGGTGAATTGGTGGTGGGATACCCTAGGGGAATGCAAAATGTAAAAGACATAAATAACAATAAAAATATATATTAAAAAAAAAAAAAGAAGCAGGAGAAGGAGAGAGAGAAGACTGAAAGAAGGAAAGCAGGATGGAGAGCCAGAGGAGGCACAAGCTGCAGAGAGATATTGAAAAAGCTGCACTGGCATGGACTGTTTGAAACAGACGTGGGTGAGAGACCTGTGGGGAGGTGACAATGGCAATGATGATCTTGATTTTGATGTTGTTCTTTCCTCCTAGAATTGTCTGGCCGTTTCTGACCCTTTTCTATGGGTCCCTGCCGAGAGGTGCTTTAGACTTATGGCAGGTTTTTGGGCCTTGCTTTGGGCCAATCCCATTTGGGTGGACTTTTGCCCACAAGATGATGGGTAACTTTGGCAAAGGATACAAAAACACTAATCCAAAAGGATACATGTACCCGTATGTTCCTTGTGGCACTGTTCACAATAGCAAAGGTATGGAAGCAACCCAGATGTCCAAAAATAGATGATTGGATCCAGAAGATGTGGTACATATACACAATGGAATACTATTCAGCATGGAAAGAAGATAAACACATGCAATTTGCAGCGATATGGATGGAATTAGAGGGAATCATACTCAGCGAAACAAGCCAGAAAGAAAGAGAAAAACATCGAATGGTTTCACTTATAACAGGACTATAGGGAAACCAATAGGAGAGAGACACTTGGGGGGGTGGGGGGAGGGGGAGGATAAGGGCACAAAATGGAGTAGAAAAGAACACAAGGGACCACGGAGATGGATCACAGGTGAATTGGTGGTGGGTTACCCAAGGGGAATACAAAATGTAAAAGATATAAATAACAATAAAAATTTATATTTTTTAAAAAAAGATGATGGGTAACTTTGGGTGCTTAATTTAGAAACTGTATTTTTTGTCTTTTCTGTATTATACACTAATTGTATTAAAGTTTCTTTCCACTAAAGGTCTTATATGTTTTGTCTTGATGTGGTGGATGGCAGAACCTATTTAGAACGGGCAGGTTTGGGGGTTCTGGGGTGTCCCTCTCCCTGCCCTGTAACACAAACATGTAAGCAAAAACTGAAGGTAAAGAAACTCCCAAATGCCTCTTTAAGAATGAATAACTTCACCTGGAAGAAAAAAGTGCCTTCCTTTTTGAGTCATTTAGACTGACTTTGAACAGTGACAAATTTTCTTAATTTCAAGTGTGAGTTCAGGCACTTTCCAATTATGCACAGAGAGGAATGAATATGAAATATGAAGAATTAAACAAGATACATATAAAAAATGTTTTGCAATGCAGTTTGTATGACCAAGCAGCTTTTCCTCCTCTTCATCCAAGTCCTAGGACATAAATCATTTGTAACTGAAGTTATAAAAAATCAATTTTCATGAAAAATACTTTATTTATATTCATTTTTTTTCTAACCTCTTAGTGATTAACCAGGTGTCTTCACATTTATTAATTTGGAGGAAAAATGATACTAGCTCTCCTATATCCTCTTACCTGGAAGATTCTCTATTTTTTAAAGAATAAAAAATTCTGATAATAGGATTTTAGATAATTAGGCCTTAAGTATCTTAGTAAGAAATTGATCTTGTTTCAATTGTTTTTAGGTATTATTTTTATCTCAGAAACAATTAAATGTGAAGATTTTAAGACAATAACTATTATATGTAAAGATACTCATTTCCTTAACATGTTATGGTTGTTGAGTAAAATGACAACTTTGAACCAGACTTATTTTTTAACCAGACACAACTTAGGGCAATGTTTTCATTTTATTTGTGTTTATTTTTTTACAGTCAAAACCTCAGAGCATGCGTGGAATAGAAAACTAAGGATTACACATGTGGCTAACACTGGAATAAAGAAAGAAAATGAAGAAGGGACCCATCAAGCATTGGGTACTTGTTATGTTCAAGCACAACTTTAAGTAGAAAAGTACTTTTCTACTTAAAGAAAAGCCTTTTGCATACGGTAGAGGATATTTGAAATTTGGAGAAGCAAGTCAGCACTGAAATCCTCCTCCTTCTCACTGAAGTCGTCCAATTGTTTCAGAGTTGGTAAGAGAGAGGGCCCCTCACTACTGCAGTCTGCAAGGCCAGACCCCCCCTCTTCCCACCCCCTGGAGCTAGAACATGGTCAGCGTCTTAGACTCAGCCAATCAGGTGCTTACATCAGGATCTGGCATTTACAGCCATAGTGAGCTAGTGAACTGGCTTTCTAGGGAAAACAAAACAACAAAACAAAAAAAGAGCCCAACTTTTTAGCATTTCACAATTCTGTATTAAAACAACATTCACTGTGGCTGATTTCAAACTACAAACATGTTAATAACCAGCAGGAAAATTCTTGAATGTTTAGCAGATTTGACGCTTGCTGAACTCATCCCTGGTGTCCACTTGGTTCTCTATTTTTGTTTTTTTGCCCAACTTCCCTTGAGGCCTGCTCATTTTCTGATCCTGGTTCTATCACCTTCCTGTCAGTTCTCGGAACATCTCAACCCCCTCCCAATAATTACTTTCTGCTTAAGTCAGCCATTATTTGTTGGCCTGTAACAAAGAACCATAAACACACCTTTAATTAGGTCTAATGATAACTCTGTGAGTAAGGTCCTATGATTATTAGCTCCACTTTACAGTTGAGGAAATAAGGCACAGAGAAACTAAGTAACTTGCCTAATGTCCTATCTAGCTGGTAAGTTACATAACCCAGAATCTCTTTCCACCAAGTTTCCACTCACGAACCAAGGCTCTCTTCTGCATATCTGGTGCTGATAATATGCCCTGTTTTTGGTCTCTGGCTAAGTCCGTATTACAGTAAGAACATTATTTGTGGTATAAAGATCATAAAGTAAAAAATAACTTCTCCATATTTTGGACCCAAGCAACCATTGCCCTCTGGAACAAATGGAATAAAATTTGAAGTACTATTATTAAATAGTTGATTCCCTTTGTAATCTATCTGTAAAGAACTATCACCCCCCAAAATCTTCGGGATTAATTCAGGAAGGAGAATTTCCATGGTATGGAAAGGGCAGTTGAACAAGTGGCCCCACTCATTCTGCCAAAATGTACTTTCCGTCCTTGGGGTTCTCCTTCCACAACCTCCAAGAGTGATGTCCTACAAGAGTGTGTTTCATTTTAGACAGAGCCTCATTTGCCTATCTTTAGTAGAGCACTGATTCTGATCAGAATAAGAAGACATGAATAAAGAGTTTAAGGAATATAAGCAGTCTAATAGGCAAAACAAGTTCCCCTTCTACGTGGCTAGATTGTTTCTAGTATTGGTCCGAGTATTTAGGGGCAGACAACAGAATTCACTTTGGCTAGTGGATGCAGAAGAAATGTAGAATATTAGAAAGTTGAAAGAATTATTGGAAGTTATTGGAGGAACAGTGTTGACTAAGCTTCCAAAGAAGACTCCCAGAATTAGCCACGGCATTACGCTGGAAATAGAGCAGCAGCTACCATCAGGTATGGGATGCTCTCCCTCCTGTGGGCAAGGCAGTGCTTCCACCACTGCAGGCCCCAGAAGTTCCGTCTTGGCCTTTCTCACCCAAGAGCAGGGATGCCCCAAAGCTTTGCTGGTTTACTTAGGTAGCTGGTCTCCAAATCAGCCTCATGCGTCTGTTTGGAAGACTATGATCTACATCTTAGGGACAAGGAAGCTTAGAAAATATAACTATATTTGAGGGATTCTCAGTAGGTGGGAAACTACTAAAATGTGAAGATATTTAAAAATATATGAAGATGTTTACTTTCGCAAATAGCACTCTTTTCTACAGACCAGGACACAGAAACTGGTATTGGTTCCTCAATTTCATGTGAGCACCTGCATTTTAGATATCTCAAATCTTTTTTCCATCAATTCTAAGATAATAAAAGAAACTAAGTGAGAGACAGACAGAAAGCAATTGTCCTCTGCTCTTTGACCTTTTTGCCTCAGTTATTATTTCTGAATAGATACCATCTTCCCCAGGACATTTACACAATAAATGAGCCCCATCTGTCTTCTGAGATCTCAGACTCAAGAATGAGATAATAGGAAAAGAAGTATCTGTCACTCCTTCAGGTCCAATAGCATAGTGACATTGTGCTCACCAAAATCCATGACCTTCTCCCTAAGCATGTAAAGAAACTACAATTCCCAGACTCCTTTGCAGTTTGGTGTGACCTTGGACTGAGTTCTAGCTAATAGAACTCAGCTAGCTAATAGAGCTCATAAATGACTGAGGTTTCAAGGCCAAAGTTCTCATAAAGTGGTTGGCCCTACTTTACACTTTACACCTGCCAGAGTCAGATGACAGAGCCAAGATAGAAGGAGCCTAGAACCTTGAAAGACTGAATGGAAGAGATTTGTCATCCAGAAAGAACCAGGGTTCTTTCAGGAAGAAGAATTCCGTAGTATGCCACGGTATGGACAGGGAGCCGAACAGCCATCACTCTTGCATGGGTGCGGGTTTCATTTATCTCTCGTTTGTGCCATCATTGATTTGGGAGACTGTTTACTCCTGAACTTAATCTTCTTCAACTAATGCAACATTTAGAACACAAATCTAAATTTCTTCTTATAAGAATTACTGACTTGTAGGTGGGAATTTTTTTTCATAATGTCAAATATAATTATGTGATTTTACATTTGGCTACACCAAGTTAAATACCACACTTGCATTTCTGGGTATTTTTCACTGGTGCAGCAGTTGTATGTTCTGGGTTATCGAGGTCAAGAGTGAAGGTCAGAAACTATTAGTTCACTCAGCTCCCAGGCCGGATGCCCAGGCACCTTCCAGCTGTGCTGCACCCATGTTTGGTTATTATGAGCTATGGAGGAAGAAGAGAATGGAATATTACAAACCTAATAAAACTTTTGAAAGAAGCTCTGAAAGTGCCTAAGCTATTGTTAAGTCAGTGGCATCATTTTTTACCTCTCATGGACAGCCATCATTTTTCTACAAAAATGAAAGCCTCATCTACCAATCCTAGCCAATGAATGGCAAAATAAAGGAAAATTATTGTAGAAAATGTGCATTTTAGTTCTCATCATACTTATGAAAGAGGAACAAATTATTTCCCTCTTGAAGTTGCATTGAACTTGGAAAGCCTAATGGGTCACTATTCAGCATTTCCAAAGAGATAGTTTACTGAGTGGGCTTTCCTCAAAAGATTTAATGAACCTACAAAAAGTGAGCAATTTACTTTCTTTCTTTTGAGAGATATTTTCTTCGCTTCTGAAAATGGAATAAGAGCCATTTGCAATAGTCCGTTGATTATATCTGTGAGTCTAAGAATACATAGCAAATGTGTAAACACACTGTTCTCTTTTACAAACATGCAACCACATATGTGACTCTCTCCCTTATGCCTGCACGTATGTGCATACACGATTCTCATTAATCACAGAGAACGTATGTTCTGTAAAGTCCCTTAGGAAACTGAACCATTGTACCTAAGGTAGCGCCCTGCCCTGCCCACTGCACTACACTGTCCACTGCCCTGCCCACTGCACTGCACTGCCCACTGCCTCTGCCTTCTGGTCATCTCTGCATGAGAACTGATCCACAACCCTGTTTCCCCTCAGCTGGGGATGTTCACTCAAGATTTTCACCCCTCCACACATGTATACATAGAAGAGCTTCAAAAGTATTGATTCTGGAATTAAAATATATTTTAATGTTGTCAAATCCACAAACAAGGGATAGGTAAATAATGAGTATTGACTGTTTATTTGTTCATGATATACTTTTTATATATGATTTTGTAAAATGCCTGCTTTATTACATACCTACGTACGAATATGTATATGTACATCTATTCATATTTTTGGAAGTATAGGCCTATTTTCAGATGAATATAGTAGTAGGAGCCAGAGCACTAATGACTCGACTGTTGTAATCCAAGCTGAATAAACAATGAGACACATTTGGAAAGAAGGACTGTTAAACTGGCACTACGAGGCTTTTGAAACATCAGCAGCAACTTCCTCTGTGATTAAGCAGGTGATTAGTGGTTCAGCAATTTATCTCCTACAATTTTCTTTGGCTACTTTACAAATGTTTATGATCTACTCTAATATTAATATATTGTTATTGCTTTTATTTTGCCTTAGAACTATTCTTGTTTTATTATAGGCATAACTGAAAGTGCGTACTATCTTTTCTGTTGGTTTCTGTGAAGTGACAGTCAATTTCAATGTAATTGTACATAGTTTTAGTCACAAGTGTCACTGTCAGTAAAGTGTGACCTAGAGTCACAACTAGGCCCTGCCTTCTCCAAACATCTTTTCCTCATCCCCTGATATTCCTACTAAAAAGAGCGGTATTAATAGACCAGCAAACCAGGCAAGGGGCATTAGAAGGATCTTTCCCGCTTGCTCTTTTCCTGGCCAACTCTTATTCATTATTCAACAGTCAGGAAATCTCAGCCACCAGGAAGCCATCTTGATTAGCCTTTACCCCAATGCCAACTTGAGACTAGGGGAGCCCCACCTGCTTCCTTAGTAAGCCCCACCGACCACCCTCAGTGCACTGAGCACTGTGTTGCCTTCTGTGTGAAGATCCATCTCTCTTTCCAGGGCCTAGTTTCTCTAGAATAGGGCCTGTGCCCTTCAAAACTGTGCCCAGTGACCAGCATGATGCTGCAATCTTAAGAAGGACCTACCTTTGCTGCTTGCTAGCATTCCGTGTTCCTTTCCAAACCACGTAAGCTCATCAGCACCTATATCGTGCGCTAAGTAACCCAGTGTCCCCTCGGGCTGTCCTGCACTGGAAATCTTTTAACCCTAATTCCACGTTTTGGTTAAGACTATCTCCTCTCCCAATTTCCTGCCAGCTCTCAGAGGGGTGTGGGTAAAACGACATTCTCATGGTCTTCTCTATCTCCCGACTTCAGTTTATGTATGTGCAGTTTCTGTCCCAAGTCACAGCCAAACCCTGAAACTGATTTCCTGAAATGGTTTCCAAGAAAATTTCCCAAACTCTTAACTGCTGAAAACACCCCTGCATGCAGTTGACATTTCCAAGGACTTGACATCATAGGGAAGGGTCACATCACATACCACAGAGCAAATGACCTTAACACAGAAGAGCAATTTCTACTTTTAAGAATTGTCTTGCTGCCTTTATATGTAGCAGATACAGAAACAATGGCCATCAAGACACATACAAACACAATTTCATATATATACACAGATATGAAGTCTTAAAATATGACAGCTGAAAACATATTATGTGAACATTTTCATAGTTACAGCGAATCTTTCCTAATATAAGTACATTTTAATGTAAAATCTGGAGGAAAATGCAGAACATTGTACTAAACACCTAAAAATGCATTTAAACCATCTCAAATTCATATTATTATCAAATCTGTGATTTTTAGAGCAAAATATTTTTATTATATTTTTATTAACTATTTCGATTTTTAATTATGGTAACATTAGAATTCTCTCCATCAGGTATCACCCTGTAGGGTACCCACTACGGACTTGTCCACAGTCCACCACCTCAGTCCATTGTGCCTCCTGCCCTCTTGCCTCCTACCCTCCCCCAGCTGCTCCCCACTCTGGATGCTTCAGTTCTTTTTTTGTTTTTAACTTTTTTTTAATATATATTTTTAAAGATTTATCTATTTATGCATACAAGCTAGGGTACAGACCAGAGGTGTGGGGTGGCGAGAGGGTGCACCAGAGACAGAGTGGGGAGCAGAACAGGCAGATCCAGGGAAACACACTGCTGAGGGGAGCAGCGGGCGAGGCAGGAGAGGTCTGCCACGCCATGTGGGAATCTCCCCAGCTGGGCATCTGCCGACAGCTCCACAGCTCAGCATCTGTGCTGCTGTGCCACTGGGAGGCCCTGGATGCTTCAGCTCTTTAGTCAGTTTTCAAAGTTAGCTTTTAAGGTCTTTCTTGGGATCTTGGTTTGGTTTCTGCATATTCCACTTATTAGTGACCAGGTGCCACCTTTAAACCCAGATTCTCCCCACTCACACCCTTCTCTTGCAGAAATAATTTTCCTTCAATTTAATTTTGTTTCTTAAATTTTTTAAATTAATAAAGTGTCATTGTTTTGTGTTGTTGTTACTATTTTGACAATATACAATTTCTCCCCTCAGATGTGGTCACCTCAGCTCCACTAAAGCACCCATAGTGCTCCACCAAAACCCATTGTGCTCTACCCCCTCCATAATCATTCCTCCCCCCTCCCTCCCCACTACCTCTCACTTCTTGCCTTACTGATGCCTCAGACCTATGGTAAGTTTGCAGGGCTGATTTTAAACTTTGCCTTTGTTTGATCCTTTGTTTGGTTTCTCTATAGTCCACACATAAGTTACACCATCCGATATTTATCTTTCTCCTTCTGGCTTATTTCACCAAGCGTAATCCCTTCAAGCTTCATCCGTGTTGCTACAAATGCCGTGATTTTATCTTCTTTGATCACAGTAATATTCCATTGATTATGTACCACAACTTCATGATCTGCGTATGTATTTTTGGGCATTTTAGTTGTTTCCATATCTTGGCTATTGTAAATAATGTTGTAATAAACATAGGAGTGCAGGTTTCATTTTGAATGAGTGTTTTCATGTTCTTTGGGTAGACATCGAAGAAAGGATCGTGCGGCAGAACCATTTTTAGTTTATTGAGGAACCTCCATCCTTCTTTCCATAGAGACCAGGCCAGTCTATATTCCCACCAGCCGTGTAAGAGGGTTCCTTTTTCTCCACATCCTCACCAGTATTTATTGTTTCTATTTTTTTTTTTACTATGGGTCAGTCTCACTGGTTGAGGTGGTATCTCATTGTGGTTTGGATTTGGGTATCTGTGATAGTAAGTGATGATGAATACTTATCATGTGCCTGTTGACTACCTGCATGTCTTCCTTGGAGAAGTGCCTATTTAACTTTTCTGCCCATTTTTCCATTGGGTTGTTTATTTTGTTGAGTTATATGAGTTTGCTATAGATCTTTGATATCAGTTCCTTGTCAGATGTACGGTGTGCAAATATTTCCTCCCATTTGGTAGGATGTCTTTTTTGCTTTGGTTACCATTTCTTTTGCTGTATAGAGCTCCTCAGTTTGATGTAGTCCTGATTGTTTGTATTCTTCTTTGTTTTCTTTGCTGCTGGGGACAAATCTGCAAGATATATCTGAAGTTTATGTCATGGGGTGTTTTGCCTATGCTTTCTTCTTTTCATTTTATTGTTTCAGGTCTTTCATCCATGTATTTTATCTATTTTGAGTTGATTTGTGTAAGGTATAAGAAAGCAGTGTAGTTTCATTTGCATGTGGCAGTCCAATTAAGCAAGAGAACATGACAAAAGGAATCCAAATTGGGAAAGAAGTGAAGCTATTATTTTTGTTGATGATAAGAGAGAACCCGAATGACTCCATGGAAAAACTAATTAAAAATATAAACCAATTCAGCAAGGTGGCAAGTTACAAAACTAACAGATAAAGATCAATTGCCTTCCTATATGCAAACAATGAACTTGAGGAAGATGATTTCACATTTAGAATCTCACTCAAATAAATTAAATACCTGGGAATACACCAAACAAAGGAGGTGAAGGACCTATACAAGGAAAACTATAAAACAAAAACAGACACACAGACCAATGGGATAGAGCTGAGGCCTAGAAATAAAGCCATACATATATGGGCACGTAATCTATGACAAAGTAGCAAAGAACGTACATTGGGTTGAATATTGTCCCCTCCCTCCCAATGCTTGTACACTTGGAAGCTAGCAAGATGACCTTACTTGTCTTTGTAGACATAATTAGTTAAGGAACTTGACGTGAATTTAACTTTTTTTTAAAGATTTATTTATTTATGCATATGAGCTGGGGTACAGCTCAGAGGTGCGGGGCAGTGAGAGGGTTCACCAGAGACAGAGTGGGAAGCAAAACAGGCAGATCCAGAGAAACACACTGTTGAGGGAAGCAGCGGGTGAGGCAGGAGAGGTCTGCCACGCCATGTGGGAATCTCCCCGGCTGGGCGTGGAACTCGCGTCTCTGCTGCCAACAGCTTCACAGCGCAGAGCTTAACCGCTGCGCCACTGGGGAGGCCCGATGTGAATTTAACTTAACTAAGGAACTATCTAAGTTCCCAGACACCCAAGACTTATGATGGACCTAAATCTAATGACTGCGGTCTTTATAAATGGGAAAGTGCATGTTATCTTAACCAGTAGCTATAAAATTGACTCACATCTGCATCTTAATTGCATTTTATATCTTCTGTGCTTAGCTGCCTAATTAATTAAGGCACAAAATGAACATGGCTTTAGCGGCTTATAGAATCCTTCCCTGAGAGTTTTCCTTTGAGGAGTCTTTATCTGCTCCCCACCAACACTGATATCTGGTCTTCTTTGACACATTCTGATGTTAAGCAAAACGTGCAGCCATCGGATCTGAATTTATCAATAACACAGAATGAGATTTTCCCTCTACTCATTCTTGCCTGCTCATGAACATGAAGGCCACAGAGTGCCTACATCAACAACAGACAATGGGAAATAATTAGTGAGGTGAATGTGCCCCTCCCCCATCTAGACACAAAACGTACAAACATGGGAATAAATTATAATGTGGTCATTTGCTTTGCACAAGGAACCTTCAGCAGGTCTCTGTAAGCAATGAACTTGTTGCAAAGATTTGTGATACCAGGCATTTATAATTAGGCCAGGTTTCACAGATAAGAGCACAGTCATCCCCCAAACTGCCCTCATCTCAGATACCTGCTGCAAGTTTGGGCTCCCCAGAACCATTCTTACATCTGAGAAGTTGGTTATAAATTCAGGAGTTCCGATTAATCCCCATAGGTCTCATAATTCACCAGAATGACTCATAGAAATCTAGAAAGCGCTATACTGATAATTGCATGATAGTAAAAGGATACTAATCAGAACAAACAAAAGGGAAAGACATGTAGGTTGAGTCCTGGTAAGGTCCCAAGAATGAAGCGTGTGGCCACCCTTTCTCCATAGAGTGCTGGACACTATCACCTTTCCCCGACTATGATGTGTGATAATACCCAGAGTATTACCAACCAGGTATTCTCACCCAACCTTTAGTGTATGCAGTTTACATTGGCAATTCATTACACAGGTATGTTTGATTGAATCATTGACAAGATGATCGAAAATTCCAAACCCCTCCCCTCACTGCAGGTTGGGCTCAGTGTCTAACCCTCAGGTCACATGATGGGTCTTTCTGGCATGGCCAGTTCCACTACTGAGCCACAAACTAGCTAGGGGCCCATCATAAGTCACCCCATTGACATAAAGGATCAGGAGTGATCTGAGGGAAATTTCTATCTCTCAGGAAAATTCCAAGGTCTTCCCAGAACTGAGGGACAAATGTCAGTCAAATTCTTTATTATATACTATTATGCCCAGAAAATTCATCTCTAAAGTGGGAATAATAATAATGTTTCCAGCATATGATTCTGCATTATAGGGCTCATTCAATGAACGTCAGCTGTTATTTATTATTACTTTACTAAATTTATGGCCACCGAACTTCTTGAAAACACATTCTTTGCTAATTCCATTGTAAATTCCTTGAGGGGAAGGAAAACATTTTATTCATTGCTCTATACTTAAAAGCAACTGTGTCTTGCAATTTCCAATCCAAATTTATTGGCTTGTTCTAAAATTCTATCTACTGTTCTTTAAGGCTAGTATGTTCAAGATTAGTATCTCGTCTTATTTGAAATAAATATCAGAACTCTTTCATAAAAGGGATAAAGAATAGCAGGAGCTGCGTTGAAAACAATAAGAACAAGAAGTAACTCCCAGGGTTACTGCAAAAATCGCTGAGAGAAAATCTGACCTTGAGGAATAAAATGTTTATATGCACTTTTTGTTCTCTCTTTTAAAGCTTTAAGGATATTTTTTTAAAGCTTTCTGGACATTTACTTAACATTTAAAAGAGTATGTTCTTCACATAGGAAATTTCTGTTATAAAAACAAAATTCAAGTTACTGTCCTTAAGTTGAACAATTAAAATACATGGAAAACACATGATTCACAAAAATAACAAAATTATAAAGTACCTGGAATAAATTTATTGAAATGGGCAAGATTGTTCTAGAGAAAACCATATAACATTCCTAAAGAATATATCTGGCTATGAATGCAAAGATTTAATATCATAAATACTAAATTCTCCACAAATTAACCTTTAAATTCAGTGAAATTCTGATGCAAATCTCCAAATTATTTTTTTATATAATGTGGCAAAATCATACAAAAATTCATATGAAAGAGTAAATGCAAAGCAGTTACCAAGGTAATTTTGAAAATGAAAAAGGAATCTGGAGACTTGCAATTTCCAAAAATAAATATTATGATAAGCTACAGTAACTTAGGTAATATAGTATAGGAACATGAATAAACCGAATCTTTGGAAATGAACGGAAAGTCTACATATTTATGGGCACTTTGTATATGCTGAACATGACATTTCAAATCAGTGGGAGAACTAATTAATAAATGGCTTTAGGGAAGCTGTAGAGTCATTGCAAAAAATATATGTCTTTTTATTTCTTGCTAGCTAAAAAATAAATTTCAATTGAATTAAAGTCCTAAAGGTAAGATTAAAAATGCATAGATGTATTCAAAACAAATAAATGAAAATATACACATTTCCCTAGGTTGGTAGGTCCTCTATTAGATACAAAAATAAAAATTCATTAAAGATAGGACCAACAAAGTTAACCACTTCAAGATTAAAATCTTTGTATGACTGCTGGAAAGGGTGTGGAGAAAAAGGAACTCTTCTACACTGCTGGTGGGAATGTGAACTGATCCAACCACTATGGAAAGCTGTATGGCGATTCCTCAAACTGCTAAACATGGAGCTTCCATACGACCCAGCAATACCACTTTTGGGAATCTACCCAAAGGACACAAAAACACTAATACAAAAGGATACATGCACCCGTATGTTCACTTTGGCACTGTTCACAAGCGCAAAGGTATGGAAGCAACCCAGATATCCAAAAATAGATGATTGGGTCAAGAAGATGTGGTACATATACACAATGGAATACTAGTCAGCATTCAAAAAAGATAAACACATGCAATTTGCAGCGACATGGATGGAATTAGAAGGGATCATATTCAGTGAAATAAGCCAGAAAGAAAAAGAAAAATATAGAATGGTTTCACTTATAACAGGACTATAAGGAAACCAAATAGGAGAGAGACACTTAACGGGTGGTGGGGGGGAGGGGAGGATAAGGGCACAAAATGGAACAGAAAAGAACACAAGGGACCACGGAGATGGATCACGGGTGAATTGGTGGTGGTTTACCCAAGGGAAATACAAAATGTAAAAGACATAAATAACAATAAAATATATATTTAAAAAATAAAATCTTTGTATGATTAATGTTTTGATGAAGAAAAAGATATTTTAAGTCATAGACTACAGATGTTATATCAACATATCTGTTAGATGAAACACTGATTTCTGGAATAGACAACAAAAAAATGGAAAATAGGAGTATAAACAATCCTATTAAAAATGGAACAAAAAATATAAACATGAAATTCAGAGAAGGGAAATAGAAATAGATCGTTAAATACCTGTAAAACAATGCTCAAATCCATTAGAAATAAAAAATTAAAAATAAAACAATGATATATCATTTTTATACCCATCATATTACCAATGTTTGATATCAGCTGAAGGCAAATACGTATTCTTGTTAGCTAACACAAATCTAAATGCCATGTATCTTAAGTCCCAGTAAATCTGTTTTTTAGTATCTTCCTTAAAAGAAACATTTGCACATATTAACAAGAAAGCACGTACAGAATATGTGAGAGTGAAACTGGAAACACAAAAAATGTCCAAAAATAGGGGAGGGACTGATCACTCACCTAAACACATCTCAATATGGTATATAATACATCAGTTAAAAAGTAATAATAGCTGACATTTCTGTGTGTTATGTGAGATATGTATTATGAGAGACTTCTACACACTAACATGGAAAGATATTTTGTTGATAGAAAACAGAAGTATCTATACATATAAAATATTATCATTTGTGTTTTTAAAATGTGTAATTATCACCCAAACAATAATATACATTGTCTGCAAATAATATTTGTAAATGCATTAGTTAATATATGTAAAATACACACAAATTTTTCCTATATGGATGATAGGACTGGGGTGGTATGCAACAAAGAACTTACTTCTAATGAGGTGAATATATTAATATATTACACGTATAAAAGCAATAATTGGAGAGAATATGTGCGAGCCCCTGCTTAGCTACCCTTTAGGGGCTTCTGTCGCCAGCCTCCCTAGTTCATTGTACTCAGACTCATTCAAGGACTCTGAAATCAGTGCTACACTCTCCTCTGCTGATAATCAAATACTGGGTTATATCGGGCTTCACTCTTTCCTACTCCATTTTTCAGTTTCTCTGCATCACGTCTAACACATTTCATAAAAGATTGTGTATCTAGCATTCCATTTTAGGAAGACACAATGACAAAATTTTTAATGCCTTATTTTCTCCTTGGCTTCAGTTCGTGTGAATGTATCTTTTCTGTGTTGTGATTCAAATGAATTTAGCTTTGTATAAGTCTTGAGGAAAAAGAAAATATTTTCTGATCTCAAGAGACTTCAACAGAAAAACAATGTTTTGGTTGTTTTCTCATGTGTTAAAGCCCATACTTAAAATATTTCCAATTGTCTTTAAAAACATTGCATATTTTAAGAAGCTAGCACATTTTTCTTTAAAAACAAAATTAGAGAAAGTCATTACCAGTTTCTTCTTACTCTAGACCTCACTGAAATCTGTCTATGCTGATGATCCAAAAGTGGGGACACTTCTGACCAAAATACTTCTTCTCTATTAGTTTTATTTTCCACTTCTCTTATTTATTTTTCTGCTTTTGCACTGTAGAGAGCTATATTGAATCATAGGGACAACAGAGTTTCCCCAGGCCCCGACACTTCAAACCCTAACAAACTGCTTTGATTATTCATCCTCATCCATTTCATACTCACAGGCTTCAGTTACTTCAGTATGTTACCTGCTAATATTCAAACAGGCCCAGTCGCCAGGATGAGTGGCTGCAGTAACGAAATACCTTTTATCAGGAAACTCAGGGTACGAGATCTGTGCCACTCCAGTGTTCAAAATGGAAATAGAGGCAAGGAAAGAAATAAGGGTAAAAAGTAGATGTGACAAAGCAGGAATTCTCCCTAAGTAGGATATCTCCAAATAAATGATCTATTCACCTTCCGTCAAACCTGCCTGGAGGTGTCCTCTTCCAAGTCTTTTTTACCCAACCACAGTCAGAAATAAACATCTCCACACAAATACCTGTGCCTGCTCCCTGTGAAGCAGGCACGGTCACCTCACCGCAGGAGCCGCTGCACCCACTTGGGTGAACAATTCGCCCACACAGATGCTTCAACTTTCGCGATATTCTGCCTCCTATTTAAAAATCCAAACCTCAAGGAGAATGGCATTGCGTAGCCACTGGGCTTTAATGAGTTTTATAGCCATGAAGGAGCAGGTTTAGAGGGAGAAATTTGACAGCACTGCTTGCCCTTCTGGCAGGATCAAGGAGGCACTGGGCACCACGAAATACCCCACGGGGTCTTGGTACTGGGAAGACATTGGGTGATACAGGGGAGGTCAGGCAAGGAGGAGAAATGAAGAAAGTACAGAAGCAAGTCCTTAAAAAGACATTTGCAGCTGTGGCCAAGATTAGCGCGGAAAACAGGTGGGAAGGAGCCTCCCAAGAGGAAGGGGGTTTCAGGAGCTTGTATCACAGAGGGTAGAGCTTTCGGGCCACGAGTGCTGGGTGCAGTCCTAGCTCAGTCTCTTACTACCTCAGTATCTGTGGAGATCCCCATGTGAACGAGAAATGTCCCCCGAGCGCTGAGAAGGCAGGGAGTTCACATGCTGGCTGGCACAAGTTCACCCCACGGTGAAACTTATAATTACTGACACCTCAGATTATTTCTGCTATGGGGAAATAAAGAGATTTCTGAGGGGTGGGAACCTATGGGGATTACACCTGAGAGGAACAATGATGTAAAAAAAAAAAATACGTATACGTAATTTTAAAAATTACCAATTACATTTTTCCAGAATGAAAAATAATTTTAACTTTCTTAAAAAAAAAAGTGTTTCCATTATTTCCCCTAGTACTGAATTATAGTCTCCCTTAAGGCAAGTTAAAGCCAGTCTGTTGCAGAGAGCATGGAACATAAGAAATGATAAAAAGGCTAAAATTCTTATTTGCATTTTCTGCAATGAAGAAACTGGCATACTTTGTGGGTCAAGAGTGGGAGAGCTGTTAATATTTGCATGTCACATCTACCACGCTCGAATATTATATTTAACTTCATATTGAAGGGAGAGTGTTTTTCAACTCATAGGAATCAGTTCCTGTGCTGTGACTACCGCTGACCTCATAGTTAGCAGATTCCAGAGATGAAATAGAAGCGCGCAAACGTCCACGGGACGGGGTGGTTTGTGATAAGCATTGCAGAAATGGTGCAGCTGAGAGTTACTGGAGTTTTCCCAAAAAGGGGTCACTGTGGGGTCTGTGTTTAGGGGATGGAAAGATCCCACTGGGGAGATGAGGCTTAAACAAAGCCAAAGAAATGGTAGGATTTAGAAATGAACAGGTATTACACGGAGACGAAGGTTCAAGGTGTTACTAGAAGGCATGAATTCTGCGTGTCTTGGAGACTGGACGGAGACCCAGAGGGTTGGGTGAGATGACACAGCAGGTTGTGTTTGTAATATGTTAAAATAAAATGTTTTCTGTGCCTAAATTAAACCTAGCACTGAAATTAAGGACTACAGTTGTCTAGAAATGTCAACTTACTTTTCTAAAATACTGTTCCCATTCCATTCCTTTTTGCTCATTGAAAATCTTTGATAACTACCTTCTGTACAGACTTTAATATTAATGAGTTTTGTGAAATGCCTCAAGTTGCATTTGCAGTTTTTTCTCTCATTACTCTCCCATTCCATTTTAAAACTTTCTCAGGAGCTATAATCATTAAAAATTAAGCATGGAGTCTCCCTTTCACAGTTTTAAAATGCTAGTCTTTTTTGATTTTCTAAGTTAATGTTAGGCTTTGTGTGTTAATAGTTCTAGTGTCTTAGAAGCATAGTTGCAGTAAAATTACAATTTTGGCGGGGGGGGGGGGGGGAGTAATCACAGGAATCTCTTCCATGAAGCTTTTGTTCTATATTTTAAGTTTTTGCTTGAAGATTTCTTTTACTACACAGGTTCTAGCAAAGTATGGGCCACTGTCTAGGAGCTAATTTTTAATCCTATCTCCTGTTTGAACAGCACACTCTTTGCCTTTATTGTTTTGTTTCTTTTTTTTTTTTTTTAAGAAGCACACCTTTCTCCGCCCCAGATATACCGCCCCCACCCCATGAGCTAAAATGAGTCTGTGAACATAGTCTGGTATTTAGGTGTGAGTAGCAAGATATGTACTCTTTATTATACAGTAACAAAAAGATCTTTTACCAAAAAAAATTAAATAGTAAAGCGAAAGAATTTTTTTGCTGTTCAAAGTTGTGAGATCTTTCAGGATGTCTGGTGTTTATCCAAGAACCAAAACAAAGTTTGACAGAGGAGTCTCTTGATTTGTCTAGGTGTTCAAGTTCGGCAGTCAAAATTTTTTGGTGTAAAATTTTTTTAAATAATACATTTCATTTTCTATGACTTAAAAAATTCTTGAATAAGAGAAAAAGGGTGTGTAAGTTTAAATCCCCTTATTTTTCTAAGTCAAACAAAACACAAGTCAAGAGCCCTCTCCTTAGACTAGATAGTCCCAAGCCTCCTTCAATCAACTTACTGCTATGTTTTGTGTGAGGCAACTATAACGTGTGTGAATTAAACATGACCTTCTCTAAATAGTGTGGAGTTACCTGGGTCTAGGCAACTATGTACAATTCAATTACCGCTCTGCTAACATAAAAGTCCCAACAATAATTAGATATATTTATTGTCACTAATATATATAAGGTACAGTGATTCATCCTGTGCTTAAAGTAGTTTTATGTTTTTTGATTTGGTCTTCCTACATATGAGCCAAGCCATGGCCAATTAAGCTAGTTAAAGATAATAGCTGACATGAATTACAGAAAGTTGTTCAGCGGGAGCACAAAACCATACATTATCCACAAAATGGCAAAGAAAAGATACCTTCTATATTTTTCACATTTGTTCTGTTTTTTTTATTTTGTTTTGTTTGGGTGATTTTTGGGGGGAGGTTTTTTTGTTTGTTTTTTGCCTAGAAGAACTGGGGTGTAGGCCAGAGATGCAGGGGATGAGAGAATTCACCAGAGATAGAGTGGGGAGCAAAATAAGTGGATCTACTGAAATATACTGCTGAGGGGAGCATAGGGCAGGCAGGAGAGGTCTGCTGAGCCATGTAGGTTGGCTCCCTGGCCGGGGATCAAACTCAGGCCAAGGCTATGATAGCACTGAGACTTAACCACTAGGCCACCAGGGAGGCCCTGTTCTATTTTTTATGACTTGTATAATTTAGCACACTAGCTGATAAATTCAATTCTCTCTAATATCTTAAGCATTCTCTAATTTGGTATCACCAGGATAAATGCTTGGACCTGATTTCCTTTTCCTCCGTGGTTATTCTTCATGTAATACATGGGTGTACAGCAAAGAGACTTCTGTAACTTCGTGATGGTTGGAAGGAGAGGAGTCAGATTTAGTCCTGACACTGTCTTCTGCCTCTGCTGTTCTCTATGGTGGTGACCTCTTAGCTGCCTGGCTTCTGAGGATGATATGAATAAATAAAAATATAAAGAATTTTCTCTGTCGACAGAAGGGAAAGCAATCTCTCACTCTCTCCAACTTTTTAGAGAATTTCTCTGCAAAGGCTAGCGTTTGGGAGACTTTATTCTCTCCTTTTGATATGGAAGTAAATCTTTGCAAAGGCCAGGTAAGATTTTCGCTAGCCTTACAACCCAAAAATGCTTTGTTCAGTGTCCTTGGAGTCATCTCTTTTGAAGCATAAACATCAAGGAACTTGTAGATCCCTGTGATGGTGAGATTTAGCCTGAGCACTTTGCTCTAAGCTGCAGTCCTCTATTTGTTACAGAGGTACATGCAACCTAAACAAAGAAACTAAACAGACGTGATTTTAAAGAAACAGACAAACATCCTAAATATATATATATACATACATATATATGTATATATGTATACGTATGTGTGTATATGTGATTTACAGCAAAAATAATCTTTTGTGTAAAATTAAAACTATTATTTTATTTTTAAGTACCTTTTTCTTACGTCTTTGTTAATTTTTGGAGGGCATATTATTTCTCCACTCAGATGTGGTCATCCAAGTTCTCCCACCATCAAGCATCCCATAGCCCCAAACCACAGTACCCTGCATGTTTCCACCCATCCCCCATCTTCACCCTTATCCCTATCCCTCCCCTTCTGGATGTCCCAGATCTATGTTCAATTTTCAAGCTTTGTCTTTGCCTGACTTGGTTTGTTTCTCTATGGTCCACATATAAGCGAAACCCTCTATATTTACCTTTCTCATTCTGACTTATTTCACTTAGCATAATCCCTTCCACTTCCATTCATGTTGCCAAAAATGGCATGAGTTTATGTTTTGAACATTGAGAGTATTCCATTGTGGATATACACAATATCTTCTTGATCTATTCAATGATTTGGGGACATTTAGGTTCTATCTCTACCTTGGCTATTAAAAGCAGTGCTGCCTGTTTACAATAGCTAAGGTATGGAAACAACCCAGATGCCCAAAAATAGATGACTGGATCAAGAAGATGTGGTACATATACACAATGGAATACTATTCAGCATTCAAAAAAGACAAACACATGCAATTCGCAGCAACATGGATGGAACTAGAAGGGATCATGATCAGTGAAATAAGCCAGAAAGAAAGAGAAAAGTATCGAATGGTTTCACTTACAACAGGAATATAGGGGAGCCAAATAAGAATGTGACATTCAGCAGGGAAGGAGGGGAGGGTAAGGGTTCAAGTGGGGGGAAGAGGGGAGCATGGGGGACTACAGTGATGGCTTCACGGGTGAACAGGTGGTGGGTAACCTATGGGGAACACATAATAATGTAAAAGATATGAATAACAAAAATTAAATAAATAAATAAATAAAAGCAGTGCTGCAATGAACCAGAAGTGTAAGTTTCCTTTCAGATCAATATTTTTGTTCTCTTTGTGTAGATTCTTAGTAGGAAAAGCTGGGTCATATTTCAATCCATTTTCAGTGTTTTGAGGACTCTCCATACAGCTTCCCAAAGGGTCTAGGCCAGTCTATATTCCCACAAATAGTGTAAGAGCGTACCTTTTCCTCTATATCCTCGTCAGCACTTGTTTCTGGGTTTTTGTTTTTGTTTTTAATAAGGGCCATTCTCACAGGTGTGAGGTGGTATTTCATTGTGGTTTTGATTTTAATTTCTCTCATAATAAGTGATGATGAACATTTTTTCATATATCTATTAGCATTCTTCTTTGGAGAAGTGCTTATTTAGCTCTTCTGCCCAATTTTTTATTGGGTTGTTTGATTTGTTTTTGTTGAGCTGTGTGAGCTCTTTGTAGATCTTTGATATCTGTCCCTTATCAGATGCATGGTGTGCAAATATTTTCTCCCATTGAGTAGATTGTTCCTTTGTTTTGGTTGGTGTCTCTTTGCTGTACAAAAGCTTTTTAGTTTGACATAGCCCCAGCTGTTCAGATTCTCCTTTGTTTTCCTTGCTGTTGGAACAGTCCTCCAACACCTCCAAGATGATTATGAAGTTAATATCAATGGAGTGTTTTTACCTATGTTTTATTCTGTGTATTTTATAGTTTCAAATTTTACCTCCAAGTCTTTTTTTTTTTCCATTTTGAATCAATTCTATGTATGGTGTGAGATAGTGGTCTAGTTTCATCCTTTTGCATGTGGCAGTCCAATTTTTCCAGCACCATTTATTAAAGAGACTTTCCTTGTTCCAGCGTAAATTCTTAGATGGCCATTTATCTGTGGTTTTATTGCTGGGATTTCAATTCTATGCCATTGCTCTGTGTGTTTTTATTCCAGTACTATGCTGTTTTAATTATTATGGCTTTGTAGTTCAGTTTGAAGTCTGGAAGTGTATAGCCCTATTTTCCCGCTTTCTAGTCAGGAGAGCTTTGGCTATTCAGGGTATTTTCTGACTCCATATGAATTTCAACAATATTTGTTCCATTTCTTTGAAACAAAAAGTGGCATTTGAAGAATGCCACTGGGAGTTTTATTGGAATTACATTGAATATGTAAATTGCTTTGGGTACTTTGGTCATTTTGATAATGTTGATTCTTCTGACCCATAAGCAAGGAATAATATCTTTCCATTTTCTTCTGTCTTCTTCTATTTCTTTCAACAGTGCTTTATAGTTTTCTTTGTATAAGTCTTTTGTATCTTTTGTTAGATTTATTCCCAGATATTTAATTATTTTGGTTTCAATTTTGAAGGGGATGGATCTCTTAATTTCTTCTTTTTCAGATTGGGTGTTTGCATATATTCTTCAATTTCTTTTAACAATGTTTTATAATTTTCCTTGTATAGTCCATCACCTCCTTTGTTTGATTTATTCAAAGCAGCCTAAATATCCATCAAAGGACAACTGGACTAAGAAGATGTGGTACATACATACCATGAAGCATTATACAGCCATAAGAAAGGATGAAGCATTCCCATTTTCAACAAAATAGGAGGCAAATTGAGAAAACTGTGTGCAGCAAAATTAGTCAGAATGATAAAAACAAATACCGGGCATTTGTATAGCAAGCAATTCAATATCATTTCAAAAACCAGTAGACATTTATAAGCATTCTGGGGGTTCTGAGGTTGGGGAAAAGGACAGAAAGGAACTGGGAGATACAAGATATGGTAAGAGGGAGAAATATCTTTAAAATATTAGAAAAATAAAATAAAATATATTGGTCTTAAGATAGGATCAAACCTATAAACATATAAAATATTTTCAAGTTGTCTAAAATACTATGATAATCCTAAGACAGAAATTCAATCTTCCTAAAGTAAAACATGGACTATTTATGTTCCTATAATTTAATAGAATTTTTTAATGAGTGAAAAATTGGGCAGAAGAAAGCTGCAATAGTAAGGAGAACACTTCATAAATACTGGCATTTCCATCACCAGGTGTTCTGCTAGTTTTACAGACTTGTATATTTAGCACCAGGCTTGGGACATTTTCCTCTATTAGTTCTTTAAATAAGTTCTCTGTTTCCTTCATTTTTTTCCCTTCTGGGATACCCATAATCTTCATGTTACTTTTCTTAATGGCATCAGATTGTTTTTACAGAAGCATCTTCTTTTAAAATATATATATTATTTCTCCTTTTTCTCCCAGTTACAGATGTGAAATAAATATGTGGTAATGGGGGAAGGATATCTCAATGTTATTTGTCACATACATGGGCTTCTATATATTTCCTTGCGATTGATTAAAGTTTCAAGTTTTACAGGTCCCCAAGCTCATGAAAAGCCCCAGGAGATCTGATGCTAAAATCACACACCTGTGGTCATTAGATAATCAAGTCAACTCAAATCTGGAATGAAGGGAGAACTAAGCCAAAAAGAAAAAGAAATTACTGAGATTTAGGTAATCAAATAAAATTGTAAGTATCTAGAATCTTATAAATACATAAAAATATCTGGTGTTTCTAAATGAAATAGCAGAAAGAAATCATAAAAACAATAATTTTACAACTGTGTCAAAAAGAATTAAATAATTCACAGATATATAACCCATTTCTTTTATTCTTTAGAGAGTATATCTTAAAAATTTTTATCACAAGGAAAAAATTTTGTAACTAGATGATGTGATGAATATTAACTAAACTTACTATGGCAATCCTTTCACAATATGTACACATAGCAAATCATTATGTTGTTTGCTTTAAATTAATATAGTGTTACACTTTAACTTAAAAAGAATTAAACACCTTAGAATTAATTTAACCAAAGAAGTGAAAGACTTGTACATGGACAATATAAGGCATTATTGAAAGAAATAAAAGATACAAAGTGTTGGAAATTTATTCTGTGTTCATGGATTGGATGAGTTAACATCATTTATCTCAGTGCACAGATTTAATGCAATTCTTTTTGAATGGCACTCTTCACATATATATAACTCAGAAAATCATGAAAATAATTTGGAATGACAAAAAACCCCAAATAGCAAAAGCACTCCCGAAAAAAATTAGAGATATCACACTACCTGACTTCAAATGATACAACAAAGTGATAATCATAAAAACAGTTTGGTACTGAAATAAAAACACAGATCAGTTGATCAGAATTGAGAGTTCAAAAATAAAATCATATAGTCAACTAGTTTATAGCAAAGGTGCTAAAAGTTTACAATGGAGCTGGGACAATCTCTTCAATAAGCAGTTTTGGGAAAACTACAGGCAAAAGAAGCTAGACCACTATCTAACACCATACACAAAAATTAATTCAAAATGAGTTACAGTCTGGATGTAAGCCCAGAAACCATAAAATACATTGAAGAAAACATAGTGATGCTCACCTTGATATCAGTTTCACATCTACAGATTGATCTTTCTCCTCACCATGGATTGTACTTTTTTTTTTTTGTATGTTGCTAAGTTTTAATTAAATGTCAAACATTGTGAATTTTATCTTACTGTATATTTCTGTATTGCTATAAAAATTCTTCAACTTTGTTTTGAGACATAATTAAGTACTTGGAAACATTTGAGTCTCTTGGGTCTTGCTTTTACATTTTGTTAGTCGGGACCAGAAGAGCATAATGTTATTTTGTCCTACTAATGAGACAAAAATCTTTTGAGTAGTCTAAATGATGCTGCAGGAATTAAGGTTTTCCACTCTTGCTGATGGAAACAAGTACTTTTCCTTTTCTATTTGAACTCCAGAAATTTATTTCATGTTTTAAGTATTTCCCTTGTGATGTTTCCTCAACTGTGTGCATTGATCAGTAGTCAGTGAACTGAGTATTTAAGGGGCACCCTCTTCAGCTTTTCAGACCCACCCAGAACCAACCTCTCTCTCTCTCTTTCCCTCCCTCTCCTTCTCCCTCTCCCCACCCCCATTAGTTCTCTTTAGTACTCTGTCTATGAACATCGGCTGCCTGTTCTACACTCCCACCAATGTTTCTCAACTCACAGAGACTAGCTGGGTCCCCCTCCCTGTGTTAGAGACTAGAAATTCTCTCCATGCTGTAATATGGGACCATCATGGGGCCCATATCATTTGTTTCCCATGACTCACAGACCAGTGTCCCTTGTCACCTGATGTCCAGCACCTTAAAAACTTGTATTTTCATATACAATATTTTGTCAGGTTGCTTAGTTGTTTTAGGTGGAAGGTAAACCCAGCCCCTGTTCCTCCATTTTGGCCAGTAGTGAATGTGTTGATGTATTTATTAACAGTTGCCCTCTTTCATCCTCAAAAGAGATTTGTTCTGTATAGTATATTGCATCAATTCTCTACTGATAGATAATATCTAATGACATTGCAAATTTGGTTTACTCTAAATCTCTTCCTTTTTTATAACACTTTCGCGAACATTCAGACAAAAGCCTTTCTTGAAGTAAAACCTTCCCATTAAAGTGAGAGAGGCCCTCCTTTCTCACTTTCAAGGCCCTCCAAATAATGAATGTGAAGTAAGTTGAAAATATGACATTTGGAGGATTACTTTTATCTCAGATCTTTAATTTGTTCCCAATACTTAGCAGGGCTACTCAAGATGTCCTTGAACTACACACTCATGCTGCAGGAAAGCAGGTCGAAATATGGAGACTATGGAAGGGCAAGAATTTCAGGGTATAGCATGGGAAAATTCCTGTCTCTTTAAAAGTATTTTGAGAATTTTGGAAAAGGTTCATCAGCAACCACAATCCACATTTTTTTTTGTTTTTTAAGAAAGACCTATTCAGCCTCCCCAATTAAAGAAGAGAATGATTTTGCAGGAAAACTAATCAAGCCTTACAAGTTTTAATTCCAGAGCTTTAACTCAGTTTTTATGGCATTTAAGGAGCAACCTATATAGCTCAATAATGGCTCCATTTCTTATCCCAGGTGATTCTAAAATGCAAATTGAGGTGCAAATGAACATAACGTACTAAAATAGCTGTGCATAATAATGTAGAGGAGCTAACATATTGAGCAATTAGATAAATATTTTTCTTCCTTCTTAGAGTGGTAGTGAATTTACAGTAAGTAAAAAGGAATATTTTCTGTTAAGGAGTGTGTACGATGATAAAGGGGTGTGTGTGTGTGTGTGTGTGTGTGTGTGTGTGTGTGTGTGAGAGAGAGAGAGAGAGAGAGAGAGAGAGAGAGAGAGAGAGAGGTCAATTTTGATCCTTTCAACCCCTGCTGGACTCTCAGAAAACAAAGACTGTGTCAATTAGGACACTGTTTTTTAAATAGCAGAGAATACAACTCCAATTGTCTTAAACAAAAAGAATCAGTTGTCTCATATAACTGAATAGTCTAGGGAGTTTCAGGCACAATTTGGTCTAAAACCCAGTAATCTTCCTATCTCCACTTTTCTCTGTCTGTGTGTGTGTGTGTGTGTGTGTGTGTGCGCGCGCGCGCGCTTGTGTGTGTGTGCATGTGTTTGTACATGCGATGTATGTGTGTGATGTCTCTCTGGCATTACATTATTCACTATTCATGGGCAGGCTCTGTCCTCCTGTCCCTGAAATGGCTGCAACACCTCCAAAGCTGTGTCTCCCCTCATTCAGGCCAGTGAAGGAGGGAGTTCATGGGGCAAACAGCCCCCTTAAAAATCGCCTCCCAACAGAGCTCTCCAGGTTTGCATTGCAGAAGCCATTGCAAACATCTCCTGTCTCATTGTGATGGGCTACGCTGTGCTCTGTAAGAAGCAAAGGCCAGAGCCAGGGGTGCGCTGATTGGTTTAAGTTCACCCTCACGCCTAGGGCTGAGCTTGGGGAAGGAGTGACTCCCCCAACAGGAAATCGAGGTAGGGTTAATGGGAGGCTGGAAACGGATGATGGTGGGAACAGTCAATAAGTGTCCCTCAGAGCTACCAGTGGGCAGGAAACACCGCGGGGGACTGGAGGCCGGAGGCCAGTGCCCAACCTGGACTATCTCGCTGATAGGCCCAGGCGCTACTCTGGTCTTAAAGTTCATTCTAGAGAAATATTCAGCTGGAAAACACAATGACTTCAGGGTGAGGAACAGGTGAGGTTGTTTCAAAGTCATTGATAGAAGGAGATCCAGAAGACAGAGAACTTAAAATTGATATGTTTCAAGGGAGGATGGAAGCTCAAGGAGAGGAAGGTCAGGAAGTAACTCATTTCTTCAAACTTCTAGAGGGCTTTTCCCTTGAGTCATGGAGATATCATATTTTTCTAAACAATTTTAAATTTGTTGTCTTTTAAATTTCCACCTAATTCATCTGTATTAATTCACAACAACCCCACAAAGTATGCTACATTTTTAGCATCATCACCCACATTCTACAACTGAGATAGAAAGAGTTTCAGTAACATGCCCAGCTCTAGCAGTTACCCTCTTAATAATGTGGCACCAGGTGACACAGACCAGACTCCTGAGGACTGAAGACGACGGGTTCTAGGCTGTGGGGTGCGGGGCTCAGAGTCAGGTCCAAAGCAGAATGACTTTGTGCTTACACAGCCCTTAGAGCAAAAACCTCTTTAAACTTTGCTTCTCAGCTGCCTGAAAGCCTGACCTTGGCCCCATCCCTGCTAGCAGTGAAGAGAGGAGTGACTCACAGAGAGCAGATCATGAAGAGCTCACACTTGACGTTTGGAGGAGCAACTATCGCTGGGTAGGGCTGGAGTGAGTATATGAAAAAAAAGAAAAATAACAGACATTATTCCAAACACACCAAAGAACGGGATTCTTTAAAAGGGGGAAAACATGTGAAACTTGGGCTATCTATAAATAAGCAGAGACACTTACTCTTAGGAAGATCAAAGAAGTCTTATGAGAGAGGACATGTGAGTTGAAACCTGAGGAATTCAACTGTTATTTTCAGATAAGATGAAATCTTTACTTCTTCAATGTTTAGCTCACTTGAATAGCCATTCAAATGTGTTTTTTCTGGAACAGGATGGTGTGAAAATTAAAAATCTCATATTCTACAAACATGGACATTACCTCTGCCAATATAAATCGGTGCTAATTACCAAAAAATTGATTTACAAGTTAGAGGAAACCTACTCTAAACTCAAGAAATCTCCAAATTTCCAATACAGAAGGTAGGAGGTTTGCAAAAGGCATTACATTTTGTTTATATAACATTCCTTGCCATCTTTTTGGAAATCTTAGTGAGCTTGAAATTTCTTCTTAGTTGAATTTTGTGATTCTACTGGAACTTACGGACGGTGGGGGGGGGATTTGCACCATATCTATAACACATAAAGCAACTGGAAGGTTATTTGAAGACTAAACTCAGCCTTTGAAAGAACATAGTGGAAAGAATAAACCCAATATCACAGGCTCCAAAGGACATTTGTCTTTTACAAAATGCCAGTTGTTTTGAGAGTGGTGATTTCAAGCTGCACTTCAAGCAGATCACTTTGAAGGAATAAAGACAAGAATCAAAATACAATCACAGCACAAGAAGCAGAAAGGGAAAACACCACTCTTACAACAATCACTGGCTAATATATTTGACTTATAGCCCAGTCAGAGAGCTCTTAAAGTCCTCAAAGATGACCACAAACCTACATGACAGTGTTAAAAATATAAACATTTTCAACCTTTTCATTGTGCTGCCAGAGAAATTGAGAGGAGTCGAAAGGAAAGACCGACTGTGGGTGGTAGTGGTCAAGCAGGGAAACTGGATTCAAAAACCCAGATCCACTTCTCATAACCTGTGTGACGTAGGTCAAGTGACTTAATCTTCCTTGGGCTCAATTTCCTCATCTCTAAAATGGGAATAACAATAGCATCAGTCTCATGGGCTCCTAACTGATTAAATAAGGTTATACCTGTACAGTGCTTACAATAGTGTCTAAATATGGTATGAGCTCAATAAATCTTAGTGCTTAAAGTTAATTGTTTTATCATTGAAATTGAAAAGCAAGCATGTTAAAAGATTCTCTGCTTCAAAAATTTAGAAATCTGGTGTGTATTAATGTATGACCAACTCCATTTGCTATTTAAGCACCTTGGGGTATTCAGGGACCATCAAGAGGAAGTTATATTAAAATAAAATGTCTCTTTTTTTTCTTTACCTACACTTTGTTTGGTTCCCCTATACACCACCTATATGTAAAATCATCTGATAGTTTTCTTTTTTCTTCTGACTTATTTCACTGAGCTTAATCCCTTCACGGGTGACTAGGTGGGAGGAATTTTATGGGGATTACACCCGAGAGGAAAAATTAAACATTATACACAAATGAACAATGATTTAAAAGATATATATTTAAATAAATATATTAAAATTAAAAAAGTAAAATAAAGGCCTCCCTGGTGGCCCAACAGGTTGAGCGCAGCGTTGTGGAGTTGTCGGCAGCTGCCCGTCCAAAGTCGTTAGGACATGTTAACTACTTATTCAATGGTGATTATTATAATCATTAAAATGACTCCTTTGGGTGAAGCTATGTTGCTATGTTAGAATGTAAATAAGTCTCTTAGCAAGTTGCTCATATTAACCTATTGCTATAGTTAAGTTGTTAAGAAGAAACTGAGCCAGGACAGCTACACTATCATGAGGGGTAAAGCTAGCAGGTGATAGGAAGACATGCTCAGGTGGGGATACTCAGATAGAGGCTGAGATAGCAGCACAGCGTGTGGGAAACTGGGGTGCCGTGGCTCAGAGCCCTGCTGGGGAGAAGGGGCCACAAAAATAAGACAAATGATTTATTTAAACGCTAAAATGTCAGTATTTTTGTATTTAAAAATAACAGAACACTCCAGGTACAGGGCAGGCAATGGGGCTGGGGGGGGATGTTGGGGGGACCAGGAGGCTGACAGGCCTCCCAGTCCCTGGCAAATCTTTATGCTTTCTGGGACTCTCTGGTGGTGTGTTGTGGCCTCTGCTGCACCCCAAACAGAAGGTCCTTTGCTTCTCCTCTGTCTCTGCTGCTGCTGCTGCTCATAAGCCCAGTCTCTGGCTCAGGTGTGCCCATTCATGCAGGCCCACACCCCACTCCAGGCGCCCACCATTACACATGTGTTAGGCCTGCAGAGGTCTATTGAGGGGAGGGTGGAAAAGCTTGACAACTTTCTCACTTACCCTACACCAGGCCATGTGGCAACTTCCAAATTATCCTGAGAATCCTAAATACCAATTCCCATTACTTGAGGTAGAGTGAGTTTGCATTCCTTGCAACGGAGCAGCCTGACCAGCAACACTGCTCATGTGACTTGCTGGGCAGACACACATGCTGCTGCAGACACCCCACGCTGGGAACACCTGTGGTCCAATCACTCTTCCTTGTTGGTGGCACAAAGTGGGAGACCCTCGTTGGGAGAGCTGACCTGACTTCAGGACTCGGCTCCCAAAGGATGATGCACTCTCTCTCTGGGAAGATTTACTTCCACATCAAGACAGAGAAGCCAGGGTCAGCGGCCTTTGCCACCAAAGCACATCCGATCACTAACTGGATGTCCCTCGGCTTCCTTCATTCCTGGAAGCTCAAATTGGTACAAAAGTTAACCTGATCAAAATCCTTGCTATTATACATCCGTCTCCACAAGCCTTGTCAGTGCATTTGTCCTGTAACCCCATCCTTTAAGGGGTCTGTCCTTAAAGTTTTTCTACAAATATTTTTGAGCCCCTGAAGAGCTTTTACTGCTCTTCTTTATCCCAGGAGCCCTGATGCCTAGCTGAGCAGCCAAGCTTCCTTTTTTCTCTCCAGAGCTCACCTGCCCATTGCTACCACAAGGGGTCTACTGCCTGCCCTGAGGGCTGCCTGAGAGAAAAGTGAGTTCTAGCTGGATGTCCAGTGTGAAGACAAGAGGGTAAAAACAAAACCGGGGAAAGTAGGGCAAAAAGAGAACAGAAGATAGGGTAGGGGGA
>PVIJ01017193.1:0-30257 GCA_004024925.1 Scalopus aquaticus
TTCCCTGCTGAATGTTGCTTTCTTATTTGGCTCCCCTATATTCCTGTTATAAGTGAAACCATTTGATATTTTTCTCTTTCTTTCTGGCTTATTTCACTGATCATGATCCCCTCTAGGTCCATCCATGTTGCTGCGAATTGCATGTGTTTGTCTTTTTTGAATGCTGAATAGTATTCCATTGTGTATATGTACCACATCTCCTTGATCGAGTCATCTATTTTTGGGCATTTGGGTTGTTTCCACACCTTAGCTATTGTAAACAGTGCTGCAATAAACATGCGGGTGCATGTATCCTTTCGGATTAGTGTTTTTGTGTCTTTTGGGTATATTCCCAGTAGTGGTACTGCTGGGTCGTATGGAAGTTCCATTTCTAGCAGTTTGAGGAAACGCCATACAGCTTTCCATAGTGGTTGGATCAATTTGCATGGAATACTATTTTAAAACATATACAAACATATACTGAATTTTGTCAGTTATAATTTTTTTCACAAGAAATTTGAATACGTTAATTTGAAAATAAATATATTTTTAGCATCTAAATATAATACTTTTATTATTTGTTAAAATCAAAGATATTTTGAGAGATTTAAAAATAAATGAAACCAGGTCATTCCCCTCTTTACATACTATAGCGACTTCTAATTGTACTTGGAATAAAATTTCTCATGTTGCCCTCTGGGAACTACATGCTGTAGTGCTGTCATCACCCTGTATTTTCTGTCCAAACTCTGACCTCACCAGATTCTTTTCTGGTCCTGGAACACGTGCGCTCCTTCCCACTGATTCCCTTCCCAACAAGTGCATTTTGTCTCAAATGATTGGGCATTTGTTAGTTGCTTTACCTGGGTGTAGTCCCCTAGTCTTCATGGCATCCTCAATAAAATTCTGGACTATTTTTATTCATAGGAGTATCACTGTCTAATGTGGTATACAGGGTTTAATTCAATCCCTATCAAAATTCCAATGACATTATACAAAGAAATAGAACAGAAATATTACATTTTATATGGAAACATAAAAGGCCTGAACTATCAATAACTAAGGAAATCCTGAGAAAAATTAAGGCATCATGTTACCTGATTTCAAACTGCTCTATGAAGCAACAGTAATTAAAACAATATGGTACTGGAGTAAAAACACACACATGGATCAAATGAACATAACTGACAGCCTGAAATAAATTCATACATATATCAATACCTAAATGATAATAGGGAAGTGATGACCATACAGTGGGGAAAGGAGAGTCTCTTTAGCAAATGGTGCTGGGAAAATTCTAACTCTACGCAAAGTAATAAATTCAACATGGATCAAAGACTTAGATATAAAACCTGTAATAATAAAATAAATTCTGGGGATACATTTCATCATGTCATTGAGAAAGATGTGTTTGAAGACTTCACCCCTATTACAAGGGACATAAAAAAACAAATAATAGGGATTACCTCAAATAAAAAGCTTTTACACAATGATAGAAAATATAAGATTAAAAGGACACCCTACTAAATGGGAGAAAGTATTTCTATATTACACAACCATCAGCAGTTTAATATTCAAGACAAACAAAAACCTTATTCAATTTAACAACCAAAAAACTCAACCAATTTATAAATTCATCAAAGAGAATATCCAGAAGATCAGTAGACACATGGAAAAATGTTTAACATAATTTTCAATGAGGGAGATGTACTTCAAAACCAAAATTAGGTATCATCTCATACCTGTGAAAATGGCACATATTAAAAAAAAAAAAAAAACCCAAATGGAAGAGCCAGGGAAGATGCGGGGAAGGAGAAGCCCTATTACACTGGTGGGAATGTAAACTGATGTAGTCATTTCAGAAAGTGATCAGAACACATCTTAAAAAACTAAAAATAGAGGGGCCTCCCTGATGGCGTGGGGTTAAAATCTCAATGCTATCAAGCTATTGCCAGCCACTGCATCAGTTCGATCCCTGGCCAGGGAGCTAACTAACACACATGGCGCAGCAGACCTCTCCTGTCTTGCCTGCTGCTCCCCTCAGCAGTGTATTTCAGCAGATCCACCTGTTCTGCTCCCCACTCTGTCTCTGGTGAATCCTCCCAACCCCTGTACCTCTGGCCTACACCCCAGTTCTTGTATGCATAAATAAATAAGTAAATATTTAAATAAGTAAATAAATAAATAAAAACTGAAAATAGACATACCATATGACCCAGCAATCTCACTTTTGGGCATCTATTTGAAGAACACGAAACCATCCACTTAAAAAATTACATGCTCCACGCTGTTTTTTGTGGCATGATTTACAATAGTGTTAGGAGACAGAGACAAGCCAAGTACTCAGAATGACACATAATTCTGATTCCGAAGAAGCTGAATACTCAGTTACACAGGCTACCCTCTATCATGAAAGTTACTGGGTAAGGACAGCTGTCTCAAATGGGAGAAAAAACAGTAGGTTAATTTTATCATTTGGTTGCTGGTGCACATATTGTCTGAGCAGGAAAAATTGAATTCACTGAGTATCTGCACTGAAAACTTCATTACTTTCTACTCTCACTGGGTCAGAGTAAATAAAGATTATGTTTTTTGCCTATAAAACCTTAATTGAGTCAATGACAATTCAATATGCACTAGCAGGAAGTATGTTTCACCATATCCTCTCCCAGAAGACAATCATGAGTTCATTATAAAAGGATTATTTCTGAGGTACAAAACACACAATATTATCAATTTAAGTAAGGCATATTATTGAGGAAATCTTCAATTTTAATTTTATTCAATTTGAAAACATTGCTAAGTCAATAGACAAACTGTACCAAAGGGTATTTTAAAATGTACAATGTAATTCAGAGGAAGTGATAACAATAATCTGTCTCAGCAATTTTCCTAAATTGAAAAGTTGGTAGCAGCAATACAGAGCTCGTAGGAACCTGGTAGACAGCTGCAAACAGAAACACGATTGTCATTCCTCTGTCCCTGCCATCAGCATGTCACTGTGCCCAAGGATGTCATCTCTCACACACTCCCCATCTCTAATCCTCTGCCTTCCCTCCTGAGACATCGAGAATGCAGAGGTGCGATCAAGATGGGTGCTAATGTGAGGTTGGGGGGGGGAGGTGGGAGGAAGGATGCATTGATAGACATTGAAGATTTGTGAAAAGCCAGAAACTCCTGTAGAGTACGCAGGTTTGTACAATGTTTGTCTTCAGATATTTTCCATAACCTTGGGATGGCTGGGGTGGACGGGAGACTCTGAGAGGCGGTGTCATATAGAAATATATCTAATGGCAGGGACAGATCCCTAGATAGAATCCTCCTGTGTAACTCTTTAAGATAGGTTTTCACACTCTGCCGCTCTCTGTCTCTTTCTCATTGATAGATGTGGATATGTAGATCTCTCTCTCTCTCTCTCTCTCTATATATATATATATATATCAATTGTATGTGTATACACATATATCTCAAAGCAATATATATTATGATTTAACACAATGAGGCCATGATATATTTTCAGGTGAATATCCTATTTAAACAATTTTTCATTTCTCAAAATAAATTCAAAGTAGAATGCTGCTTTTGCTATCTCAACATTTTATAAGGAAGAAAAATTTCAATATCATGTATAACACCCGTGATATAGATCTTTCACACAGAAAAAAGGTGATAAACACATGAAGCAAAGAAAAAAGTACATAATAAAAGGAATATCTCAAAATATATTTTTCCTGTTATGGATACTAACATTTTCATGTAAAAACTTACTGAAAGTTGCTAGCAACTCACATATGTTGCTTTGTATTAATGTTTTTATGCTTGACACTAAGTGAATTGTGTTTTTAACTATGGCCCTCGCTTACTAGCTTATGGGAAAGATTTCTGGGTCTCACCATTAACACTATAGTGAATTTCATTAAGGCTTGATTATAAAATGAAAAAAAATGAGTAAAGAAAATTATGTGATTGTCACAGACAACAGAAGAAACACAAAGAAGGCTATGACTAATCTAAAACTTAAAGCATGTAAGGTTTTGTTCACACATTGAAGCTTTGCTTTCTGAAAATACAGCTCACTGCTGTATACTGAAATTATTGAGTCAGTAGGAAGATAGTGGTTTGTTTATTCTCACCATTCTCCCACAGTCAAACTAAATGATGTACAAGAAATTTTTAAATGCAAATGAAATGGAACAGCACATACTACATATTAAAATTTCCAAAAGGAATTCCAAAAACTTTAGATCAACAGAGAATGGACTAGTAACAATCAATTATTGTTTATTATGAATATAATATGATTTTTGGAACCTGCTATAAAAAGTGACCAAATTAATGTGCCTTATGTGTGTAAATACTTCTTACAAAAATCCTATTTTAGAGAAATCCTAATTATTCACTCATCTCTTGGGAAGACAAAAAATTGGGTTGAAGGTAACAAAAATTGACCCGCAGATGGAAAATCAGATATGGCTTAGTATCTCCAAAGTTTCATTGCCATATCTGATGATCTAAATAAAATATTTCTCAAAAGTTTAGTAACACAGACAATGCAGACAAAAATAAAAATACTACAACACAATATATAGGTGAGGATGGCCATTTCAGTGTACTTCTGAATGTATTCAGAAAGCATTTTCTTCAAGGAGTACATAGAGGTTTATTTGATAGGATTATTTTTAAAAACCCAAACAATCTCCACCAATTAAATTGTCATGTCCTAGAGTTCGGGAAAATAGACATTTTTACCTTAGGCAATTACTATTAGAAATGGGGGGGAACAACTACTTGGCAAAGGCATCACTTCTGTTGGTGGACTGTGAGCAGTGTTAGTCAAAAAAGATTCCCCTTCTTCACCAACCTCAGTTGAAAGTGCACATTTAATAAATATAGCACACCTGGCTAAAGTGACAAAGGGTGCAATTTAGCAGCTGCTGGTACTAGGTTTTGCTCTTGCTTTATAATGTAAAACTACTCAGTGTAATGGGGGCTCAATAATTACATTTTCATCTATGCAGACCTTGAAAGGAAATGATTTAAGTATCTTCATAAAAGAACTATTCATAATGGGAAATAAAAGCAGTAACATACATAATTGATAATAATCATAAGTACATATACAAATCAGAAGTGTCATTGGTATCCCATAGTGATAACACATTCAGGAGAGGTTTAAGTTTAAAACAGATAGGAAATGAACACAAACTACTTTAGGGTCACATGATGATAATGGAATATATTGCATGGGAATGGGCAAGTTTTTTTGGGAAAAAAAAAACAATGATCATTATTTGAAAGTATATTATTTATGAAAACAATATATTCCTGAAAGGGTATATGGAAAGCTTAATTTAAGAGATGAAAATATATTTGAAGTGCATGGAGAGAGACAGGTGATGGCTTCTTTTAGCTTTTTGCTTAGTCTTCTTACATATTCAAGTGGAGTAGCCTGATGATGTATGTTTCTCAACCTTCATCATTCAACGCGAGAGTTATAAAATCCTCAATTTTCTATCAGTATTTTCCCAAAGAGCTAAGAGCTCTTTTCAAATGAAAGGGAACTTTATATACCATTTAATGAAAAGATATAATAGCTGTTTGTGTATACCTGATTTCAGAATTGCATCTCTTTTGGCTAGTTTGCACTGCCTATTTCTATTTATCTTTCTCCCCATTTGAAACATCTAGTTATTAAGGAAGCCAATGTTCCCTATTTATTATTGAGGTAACATTGGTTTACAACACTGATTATGATTTAGGGGTACAGGATTACATGCCCCACGTGCTCACCATGACACCACAGCCACCACCGAGGCACTGAATGTCCTCTACAACAGCCTCTCTCTCTCTCCCCCATATTCCTCTCCCTCTTGTAGCCTCAATTCTATAGCCAGATTTCTAGGGTTTGTTATTGGTTTGGTTTTATCTAAACCTTTGTTTTGTTTCTCTACTACTCAGTTGTAAAAATATATAAACTCTTGACTGTTTAGACAATATGGATAGAATTGGAGGGAATTAGGCTAAGCGAAATAAGTCAGGGGAAAGATAATGTTTCCTTTTTTGAGGTGTACCTCTTGGTCCCAATTTCTCCTGGCCTCAGATCGTAAAAAAAATTACCTCTGTGTTTTGATAAAGAGATGACTGTTAATTCAGTAATCATTACGCACAGTAAGTGGTTTCATGACTAAAGCTATATTATTCTAAAATAACTTTTAAGATACATTTTATTCTACAATTGATAACAGGGTCACAGAAACAGGATATTTTCATTGAATGAAATGATCCTATCATTAGAGTATTAAATTATGTTTCACTTTGAAAATAATGTTTTTGCAAATTATACTTGAGTGCATTTCAATAAATTAACCATTTATTTTCTATGCCTCAATGGTGATTTGCTCAGAAATTACATTGGCAAATGACTGATTTATAGACTTAAAGTGTTTTAGTCTTTTCTTATTTTCGAGTTGTTGGAGCACAAGTTCAAGAGCCTAAATAATCAATTCTATGAAAAAAAACTATCTGCATATTAAAAATGGAAATAAACTTTATTATTGATTTACATATTTGAGTACTAACGAAAGGAAATTAAATCTAATTAAAACATGATTAACAGCAATTACTATTGTTCTATGTTTCATTTAAACCAAGACTCTATATTTGAGTTTTCTAAATAATCCTGGACATAGATTCAGCAACACTTTATTAATTCACATAATATGGGAGAATATCCTATTCTTAACCCGATTAAAAAATGGACAGAGGATCTAAATAGACACTTCTCCAAAGCAGATATAAAGATGGCCAACATCCACAAGAAAAGGTATTCATCATTTATTTTTATTAGGGAAATGCAACCAAAACAAGAAATCAACTCACACCTGAGAGAATGGCTGTTATCCACAAGAAAAAAAAAAACAACAGTGTTGACGAAAATATGAAGGGAATGGAAGCCTTTATACACGGTTGGTGGGAATGCAAATTGGTACATTCATTATGGAAATCAGCATGCAGATTCCACAAAAAATTAAAAATAGAAATTTCATGTGATCCAGTTATTCCACTTCTGGGTATTTAACAAAAAAACTCAAAAACAGAAATGGTATAGGTATCCCGCGTTTATTGCAGCACTATTCACAATTCCCAAGAGATGTAAGCAAGTGACAGATGACTGGATAAAGAAGATGCAGTATATATGAACAGAATACTACTCAGCTATACAAAAGATGAAATCCTGCCATGTGAGACAACACGGACAAAACTAGAAGGTATTATGCTTACTCTAATAGGTCAGATGGGAAAGGATGTACAGATGATTTACAATAAAGCACACCTGAAATTTGTGTTCTAATTCAATGTCACTATAGCAATTTTTTTAAAAATAAGACTACCTTTGTCACTATTACTTAAAGCCTCAATCTTTACAATTGTTCTAAATACATTCAAAGTTAAAGGCCTTCTCTACAAACCAGGAAGAATTGATACTGAAAGTCTAGAACAATCCTGCTTTTATCATATGTGCAAGAACAAGCATGCAGGCTAAGGTGAAGTTTGCTAGAGTAACTCTTAAAATATGCAAGTCGAGGGCTAATCACTGCAGCCACTGTAAGATAGCGAAAAGATATTTTCTATAAGCATGAATGTTCACATTACTAAATTTAAAAATAAAATTGCTATAACCTAAATAATTGATCCCAATATACTCATTTACTGTGGATATATTTTAGAGATACCAATTTAAGTGTACAATGAAAGCTCTGTTTATAAAAATGCAAGAGTCTATGAATATTTAATGGTACTTACCAGAGCTTTGCATCTCATTTCTATCACATTTACAGGTGGTCCAGGAGAGCTATGGATCTCAAGATAATACCAAACTCTTAAACTGCTAATAGCATCATCTGAAAAAAAAGTACCACTACTTAATAATGACTCCAGAATACTATACTTAACAAAAATTTTGAGAAACACGAACAGATACCATTTTCAAACTGTGTTTCATGAATTCAAATATCAAGAGAGCCGAGAAGGTGAGAAGCTGATTTCATTACAATCTGTGAATGACAAAAGGAAGCCACGTCCTGCAGGATCATGAGAAAAGCCTGTAAAAGGTCCCTACCCATGACTGCTCCAGAAATTCATTAAATTACCCAATAAAGAAATTATTTTTAAAGATTCATTTTTATTTATTTATGCATACAGGAGCTGGGGTGCAGGCCAGAGGTGTGTGGAAGGGGTGGTGGTTATGAGAGGATTCACCAGAGACAGAGTGGGGAACAGAACTGGTAGACTGACTGAAATACACTGCTGAGGGGAGCAGTAGGCGAGGCAGGAGAGGTCTGCTGCGCCATGTGGGTCAGCTCCCTGGCCAGGGATGGAACTCAGGCTGTAGTGGTGGTAGTGCTGAGACTTAACCCCTAGGCCACCAGGGAGGCCCAGAATTTTTCCTTTTATATTAAGGGTTAATATTTCAAAAGAAACAACCAATCATCTTCTAATTGCCAAAGCACTTACACACTGTATATAGAAATGTCTGAAAACGATATTACAATTCACAATGGTACATTTCTAGTACCATAAGAATCTATCCTAAGAACAAAGTTAGGAATAGACTCTCATTAAAAATGGGTGTTTCCATTATTTTCCATGTTTCCCTATTTGTAAGGTTAAAAAAAACCCTTATTTAGATTTAGACCTTTTCATTTCCCAAATTTATTGAGGTATATATAACTGACCATTAAAATTATAAATACCTAAGGTGTACATCCTAGATATACATAGACATTGTGAAATAATCACCACAATAAACCTAATTAACATATCCATCACCTCATACAGGTATCATTTGGGGGGGGGGTATGAACACACTTAAGATCTACCCTCTTAGCAAGTTTCAAGTATACACTATCTTATTGTTAATTATAACCACATTGTTGTACACTAGATCTTTGCAACTTATTCATTTTGCAAAACTAAAACTTTCTAATTGAAAAGAAATAAGCTGCTAAGCAATCTGTTATGAAAAAGACCCATGTAACTACAGGGAATGGAAAGACTAATCCTAAGATTAGGGATATGGAAAGACCTGCCTGAAGAATTAGGGGTACCTATGATGTTATTAGATGCATTTTTCATTGCTCTTTATAACTTTCCATAATGCAGCTAAGTGGGTTTTTTTTATTAGCATCACTTTATTTTAGTCCAATAATATGTCCTAATAGTCTTATTTATTAGACATCCCTCTATTTTAGTCCATTAACATGACATCATGATATTCTTATTTTCTTTCAAAGTTTTTTAAACACTTATCTAGTTTTCATTCATGGTTCTTCTGCCTTAAGTGAGGATGAGGTTCAAGTTCATCTCTTAGGATAATCCATCTACAACTGTCATCTACTCTTTGCACTCACCTGCATGATTTCAACAAAAGAAAACCTAAATTTTTACATTTATATTTTATTATTTAAACATTTTTGATTGGAAGTAACATTGGTTTACAACACTGCACATCATTTCAAGGTATAGGATCACACTGCTTGGATGTGTGTTAACACACCACACCCACTACCAAGATACCCATGGTCTTCTCCAAATATTTAATGGATGACTGGATATTTCCATATAAATACCTTATTGTCACATCAAAATCAGGAAATAGAAAACTGGGCTTAGTATTACATATAATCTTGTGCTGAGTGTCTAGGTAAACCACACCATAATATTGCTGCCTTTGTATGAATTCTGAGTGAACAAGTAGCCTGCAGGGGCCTTGAACTAATACCAGTCCTTCCTGCAGGCGCACACCCTAGGTAACAGTCCATGTCACAAGTAAATGTAAATTCCTGATATGCTCGTGGAATAGGCACTCTCCCCACAGCCAGGGTTTTCCCTTGTGCACCCCTTAGGTAAGACCTCTGTGATGCTTACCAAAAACACTTTTATTACTCCTTTTGTTATGAACTGACCAATCTGGTCTTAGCCTGGGAAAGCCAAGGCACTTCACCTGAGGACCCTAAAAGGTGTGTGCCCCGGGTCCTTTTCCACTCTCTCTGCCTTAACCTCCTTGCGTGCTCCCTTGAGGTATGTCATGTACCTTCATGGACCTCCTCGAAAACCTGTGAATATCCAAATTCTCTATTTCACTTTGCCTTGTTGTCTTTTGCACGCACCATTTGACACCCTGGGGGCTCTACTTTAACACTAATTTAACAAATTCATAATCTTTCTAAATTTCTCTCTAAATATTTTTCTACTCATGAGTATTTTCGTAACCAATCCCCTCTCTATCTCCTCTCCGAAAAGTCAACTAATGCTAGTTTCTGAAACATCGTCCCTCTTCAATAGTATTCCTTTTATCCCATCATCACCAGAAGACATCGTTCCCTTTACTTCAAGTTCAATTTGCTTTTGTACTGGCCTGACTGGTCCCAACTGTTCTTCCCTTTTTCAAACAATTTTGACTATTGCCTAAATATTCATCTTTAATTCATATATTCTGTGATGGTTAATAATATGTATCAGCTTGGCTGGACTATGACGCCTAATTGTTTGATTAAACAACTGCTGGTGTGAAGATACTTTTAAACATAAGTATACCAAGAGTAAAGTCAACTGTCCTCCATAATGTAGGTGTACATCTTAACAGCTGAAGAGCCTAACAGCAAAGACAGATTATCTGAAGAATGAGAAATCCCTAGTGAAAACTAAAACTCAAATCCTGCCAGAACTTGCAGCCTACTTGGTCTGCCCTGGGGATTTTGGACTCAAGATTGCAACAGCAACTCTTACCAAGCTTTCTGCCCGTATCACTTGCCCTACATGTTGTGGACTAGCTAGTTTCCAAATATTAACCATGTTAGCCAAGTCCTTAATCTCTCTCTCTCTCTCACCCCCTCATATGTGTATCAATATGTAATGGCTATGTGTTTCTTTGAAGAATTCTAATACAAATTAATTCAATAAATATTTGCTTTGGTATACACTTTTTTGTCTCCACAACTTTGCTCCTGTTAACCCATCACACTCTTCCTTAATGTGATCTTATGTCCCTGCTACTCACCCATAAAAGAACTCATTTACCCATTCTTCAGGAAACCGACCCTATTTATTTCAACTCTCATAACATTTTCCTTTGGATCTTAAACATAAGATGTTTAAAAACAGTAAAATAAAACTATAATACAAGAAGGAAAAAAGTAGCATTTTCTTGTGCATATGAGGAAGACTGCTATCATGTATACTGAAGAAAAGCATATTATATTGTTCAAATGATATATTACTATTTTATGAGAACTTTGCCATTATTTTTTTAATAACAAAAATATATAATTTTTTTTTACTTATCAAACACATAGAATTCAGGGTAAAGTATTATAATCTATTAATGTTAACAGCAGTACAAATCCAGCAGTAAACTACATAAAATTAATCCAAAACACTGCAATAAAATTCTTACCAATATACGCAACACATTTGTATGTGTACTGTACTGTAAAATATATACTCATTTAAAAGTGAGTAATAAAGGTTTATGAAAACTGATTGTGATGGGCCTCCCTGGTGGTGCAATAGGTTAAGCTGCAGCACTATGAAGCTATCCAGAGCCACTGCAGCATGAGTACGATCCCCGGCCAGGGAGATTCCCACATGGCGCAGCAGACCTCTCCTGCCTCGCCCACTGCTCCCCTCAGCAGTGTATTTCTGATCTGTGTATTCTGCTCCCCACTCTGTCTCTGGTGAATCCTCTCACCCCCACCACCTCTCGCCTATACCCCAGCTTGTATGCATAAATAAATCAATCTTTATTAAAAAAACTGATTGAACTCTTCATAATAACAAATTTACCTGCGTCATTCTCATCAAAATGGTGGAATAGTTCTGATGCTGTGTCCTTAAAGCTGAATTCTTGATATAGACCTTGATCTGAATCTTCCTTAGACTCGTCTTGTCTGCTTTGAACAGAAAATGAAATTGTACCTACAACACACAGGTTCAAGATATCAGATTGACTAGGGATTAGTTAAAACTTATTTGGTCTTCAATGATTGTTATTCCTAAGTCATTTTTAACATGTCATTTGTTACCTCATTAAAGATTTTATTTTGTCTTATCTAAGATCCTAAATATGAACTCTAAACATTTAATAGGTAAACCATTAAATATGCTCCAAAAGTTGTTAATGCCCAAAATTGACACTGGAATCTTTGTTATACTAAAATTGACTTATAAAAGACACACCCTCAACCATTATTTCAAAGAAGAAATCACAAGGGATACTAGAGAATATATTGAGACAACTGAAAAGAAAAACACAGCACAGAAAAAACATATGGCATGCAGTGAGAGCAGTGCTAAGAGGGAAAATTTATGCAGCAATCCATACATTTAAAAAAAAGCAATTTCAAGCCAACAACCTAATTGTACACTGCAAGGAACTAGAAAAATAAGAGCAAACTAACCCCAAAACAGCAGAAAGAAAGACCGAATAAAGGTTAGCAGGAAGACAAATGAAATGGAGAATAAAAAAAAACAGTAGAAAAAAATACAAAACACAAAAGTTGTCTCATGAAAACATCAACATAATTGGCAGACTTTTAGCTAGACTAAGAAAAAAAGGAGAGAAGATTTAAATAAATCAGAAATAAAGGGGGGGTAGTATGATTGCACCAAAATAAAAAGCATTGTAAGAGAATACTATGAGAATTTAAAAAATGGATAACTTGGGTGAAGTGGACAATTTCCTAGAAACACACAAACTATTAAACTTGAAACACATGAATAGAATATATCTATATCTACAAAAAATAAATAACAAAAGACTGAATCAGTAATAAAAACTCTCCCTACAAAGAAAAGCCCAGGAACGGATGATTTCACTATTAAGTTATACCAAATATTTAAAGATGAATCAACATAATTCTTTTCAAACACTTTCAAAATATTTAAGAGGAGGGAAGTCTTCCTAACTTATTCTGAGAAACCATCATTGACTTGATATAAAAAACAGACAAAAATGAAAACTAACATTCAATATCCCTTATGAACATCTATGAAAAATTCTCAGCAAATTTTAACAAACCAAATTAAGCAGCATATTAAAAGTATTATATACATCATGAACATACGGGATTCATTTCAGGAAGGAATGAATGAATGGAAAGAGAAATGTAGGTCATCATACAAAAATCTTTCAATGTAACAGATCATATTAACAGAATTAAGTAAAAAACAATCATTTCAATAGATGGATAAAATTTATTTGGCAAAATTCAACAAACTTTCATGGAAAAAACATCCAATAAATGAAGACTTGAGGAAAACTTCCCAAAAATTATGACAACAATATGGGAAAAACCCCTAACAAATATTTAATGGTAAAAGACTAAACATGCTTCCTCTCAGATGAGGACAAAAGACAAGGATGTATGTTTTGCCACTTTTATTCAATATAGTATTGGAATTTCTTGCCGAGCAATTATGCAAAAAAAAAAATAGTAATAAAGGCAACAAAGTTGTAAAGAAGTAAAATTATCTCTGTTCATAGATGACACAGTCTTATAAGTGGAAAGTTATAATGATTACACACACACACACACAACTTAATAAATATACTTAGCAAATATGCAGGATACAAAATCAACACACAAAACCAGGTCAATTTATACGCACTAGCAATGAACAATTTGACAAGGAAATTAAGAAAACAATTCAGTTAGATACCACCATTATTTGGATAAACCCCCATACGTTAACAATATATGTGCACTGAATAATAAGGAAGCCTACTCAATATTTCAAATACTATGAAATATTCTCAAGAATTAAAAGTACACAACCTCCACTCTTTTCCATTTCAGTCTGTTACTATACTGAGCATATTCCTTCTTCCTCCAGCTCTCCCACTTACATGTTATTGCATTTTCATTATTTCTTAACAAATCAAAATTGAACAATCATCTGTAAAACAATTTAAAATCCCTACATGAGCAGGGCAGGACCATATATTACATAGTAGAATGAAAAATTAAGTAATCTAGGGCCTCCCTGGTGGCATAGCGGTTAAGCGCTGCACTGTGGAGCTGTCGGCAGCGGCGACGCGAGTTCAACACCCAGCCAGGGAGAATCCCACATGGCGCGGCAGACCTCTCCTGCCTTGCCCGCTGCTCCCCTCAGCAGTGTATTTCTGATCTGCCTGTTCTGCTGCCCGCTCTGTCTCTGGTGAACCCTCTCGCCTCCCCACGCCTCTGGCCTGTACCCCAGCTTGTATGTATAAATAAAAAATAAATCTTTAAAAAAATTAAGTAATCTAGTGGCTGATCAATAAAACTTGAAAATAAGTATGAATCTCAAAAATAGAAATGGGTGAAGAGAACTATAGAAGCAATTACAAGCCTATCTAGCACCTTATCTTTTAATTGAAAGAATACTTTTAAAGAATGCATCTTAGTTAAGAATTATGCCACAAATTTAAACAATTTTTTCCCAGTGAAAAACCTTTCCCTTGGTAATGTAATTATAATTTTACTTCTAAACAATTACATTTTAAAATTGCATCTTTATTTTTGGTTACTAGTTAGCTACCACAGAAGAGGCAACCAGTCAAATGCTTGTAGACTTATTATAAAGAATTACACTGGATGCAGCGATCTTACCATCAGCAATGAACCTTCAAACCAAATACAATAAATAATGATTATGAGAGGAATATGCTTCAAAAGATATTTTTTTCCATAATACATGTACATGTGACTATTTTTTTCCTCCCAATTTTCCTCTGGTCTGCCTCAGGTCAACCAAATAAAAGGGGACTAAAAATGTTTGATTGTGGTATTTAAGTTTATAAAAATGATAAGAAAATTACTAGACTACTTTGGGGAAACTATTGCAAGAGCAACTCTCTAAGATACAGCATCCTGGAGCTATTGGAGATTTTCAGCTTGTATGAAGAGAGTGCTATGAAAAAAAGTAGCAGAAATAGTAATTATAGTTATTATATTTTTAATAGCACAAGCCTTTTAGTTTGACAAATAGCTTTTTTTTCCCTCCACTAAACATTCTAAGTGGCTTACTTTTCAAATGTAAATAAAATCAGACTCAAGTGTAAAGACTGAGCAATGTAATTTTATATTAATGGTTTCTTCCCAAAATAGTGAAAAAAACATTTACTGAATGCTTACTCTGTGTTATGTATATACTTAAAGCTTTCCATTCAGTACCTATTTAGCCCCTTTAACAAATGTCAGTCTTATTCACTGGACCTATGTTAATGCTAAGCAATCTGTTTTTTTTCTTTTTAAGATTTATCTATTTATGCATACAAGCTGGGGTACAGGCCAGAGGCATGGGGCAGTGAGAGGGTTCACCAGAGACAGAGTGGGGTGCAGAACAGGCAGATCAGCAGAAATACACTGCTGAGGGAGGCAGCGGGTGAGGCAGGTAAGGTCTCCCTCGCCTTGTGGGAATCTCCCAGGCCAGGTGTCAAACTCGCGTCGCCACTGCCGACAGCACCACAGCTCAGCGCTTAACCACTGTGCCACCAGGGAGGCCCAATGCTAAGCAATCTGGCTCATGAAGGGTGGGTAACTTCCTGTAGGTCACACAGGTATAAGTTACTAAGGCATATACACTTAGCTATCATGGAATATGGGAAATGACACATTGAGTTGTATCTAAATATCACCACAGAATAGCCTTTTGAGTGGAAAATTAACAAAATCATTCACATACTTCCAAAACATTTATTTTGACAGAAAGTGGTAGGCTCATTGATTACCTAAATAATTTCATCCCTTAGAAAACATCCCAAACCAAGTTTCTATGGCAACAGTTAAATCTGGCAAGGTCTTAGAACTCTTGGCACTTCACACCCATCGTGTTCCTTTCATTGGCTTCATGCTTCACCACTCCCTATTACTAATGAGGAATGCTGCTAAGGAAAATCTCTATATGGCTGAATGTTTAACAACTTATAAATTTCTTAGAGATATATTAATTCTGTCAAGAAGTTTTTTCCCCTACTCGATGCACCTTATATTGCATATGACAAACACTGTTTTATAAGTCAGCTATCATAGTACCCTATAAAATCTAAGTAGCAAGAATAAAAATGAGAGTCTCAGGAATCTTTTGTTAATCCTCCACTTATCTTTTTAAAACTTATTTCTAACTCACTTTCTTTTATTTTCCCTTTTAGTAGGGGACCAAATGGCAAGGTAAAAAAACAACAACAACAAAATTATGTGGCTGATACAGACCAGAGATAGAGAAACCGAAAATGCCAGGGAGATTCCCACATGGTGCGGCAGACATCTCCTGCCTCGCCTGCTGCTCCCCTCAGCAGTATATTTCTGTCGATCTGCCTGTTCTGCTCCCCACTCTGTGTCTGGTGAACCCTCTCGCTGCCCCACGCCTCTGGTCTGTACCTCAGCTTGTATGCATAAATAAATAAATCTTCATAAAAAAACATTTCTGCATGAGATAAAAATTAATTTTAGTACTAAAAAGAATTCTTAGGCCCCACCCAAATGAAAAAAAGGAGGAGTCACCTTTCATAAAAGAGTGGTCTAAGGCAAATGTTCACAGATATTTGTAAAACTTTTTGAAGTAGCTGCATGTAAAGAAAAAAAAATATTGAAAAGCCTACAAAAAAGTTTTAAATTTTCAGAGTTTCTAAATGGTGTTCAACCCTTGAATGATTTTCAACAGGTTATGTTTAATTCCTCACATATTAGAGAAGTATCCTTGACAGGTACTTTGAAGTTGAAATTTTTCATATTGCAATATTTACAATAAACCCCAATCTTTGATTTCTTATGCACAAGTTTTACATGAGAAAAGTCAATGACCTGCTAAATAACATTTTCATTTCACTGTAAATAACTCCTCATAAAATATGGAAACCCTTTTCATTGGTAAAGCAGGGGGAAGAGTGAGAAAAAGTTTTAACCTCTCAATAGTAATGTACTATCTATCTCTCTTGGTATTTCAAACTTCAAAGATTTTGACCAGAATACCTTGAGTGGAGTCATTAAACACTAAAGCACTGTTCTAAAAGCAACCTAAACAATTACAAGTTAGTGTGCCAATTAAATGTAGGCCTTATGGCAAACACTGGAATTGCAAGAGTGACTTCCTTGAGCTTGACAAAGTCTGTGTAGTTTTCAACAGTTAAATATTTTTCTCTAGGATTGTAAATCTTCCTCATTTTCATATTTTACTGCATGCTCCAATTATTGCACTATCAAGTAATTTAACAATATTTTAGAAACCACTTTATTTCTTTTTTTTTTTAATGGTGAGTTTGGGATGCTGGCAAACTTTTTTTTTTTTAAAGATTTATTTATTTATACATACAGCTGGGGTACAGGTCAGAGGTGTGGAGTGGTGAGAGACTTCACCAGAGACAGAGTGGGGAGCAGAACAGGCAGATCAGAAGTACACTGCTGAGGGGAGCAGCGGGCGAGGCATGAGAGGTCTGCCGCACCATGTGGGATTCTCCCCGGCTGGGCGTTGAACTCACATCGCTGTTGCCGACAGCCCCACAGCGCAGCGCTTAACCCCTGCACCACCAGGGAGGCCCGGAAACCACTTTATTTCTGAAATGCATTGCTTCTTCTATCCAATGTGGACTAGATACCTGCTGCTGCATGCCAAATACTGGTCTGGAGGCCAGCACCTTGTATAAAGGCAGAAAAGCGCTTATGTCCTCACTTATGAATCTGTTTAAGAGAATGAATGTGTTGGAAGTCAATCATCTGAGTAGGGCTAGAGACTAACATTAATACTTATTTTGATTTGGGATCAGGAGGAAGAAGAAAATATCTAGTGCTCATAAGCCCTTCAGGGAAACAGCACATGGATGGCTCACGTCAGAAACACCATAGGACAGGCTTCCCGGGAAAGCAGAGATGGTAAAAACAGCAGAGCCCAAAACCCTGAAAGACCCTGAAAGAACCCAAGCAAAACCAATTTATTCTCTCTGCAGTGCCTCAGGGCCCTGCTTTGGCAAACCATTTATTTCACCTAAAGAGCATGAAAATGCTTTATAGCAACCAACATTTATTTTGAAAGACCAGTGGCATCTGACTGGTTTTTTATGCTTCTACAACTACATAGCAGTTCACAGTGGTGACTGGAATAGCAACAGGATCCAGATTTAGTTCTTGATAGCACCCTCCCTGGCACTGTCATCGAGACAAACTAGGACCAAGTGGGGGGACAAAAGAAGGTCCAAATCCCCCCATAAAGCCTTACCATGTTAGGGAATTTTCAAAACTGGGAGCCGGTATATCATGTAAGAGTGCTGTTAACTGAGCCCTTGTTAGGTGGGCACTTTTCATACTTTTCCATTTAATGCTCATAACCTCCCAGAAAGGTTAAACACACTCTATATTTTATATGTAAAGAGACATGACATTTAATGACCATATATAAGACCAAGGTCACACAACCAGAGAATGACATAACTGGAAGTTGAAGTCACGTTTGACTTCTGAATGTTACTTTGCAATACAATGACAGTAAAACAGGAAAGAGCACAGCAAAGATGTGTAATTTTGTCATTGTGATGTAGTACTTTGCATGAATATACTGCCGAAGCTTTAAATGTGAAGTGCAAATTTAAATATCACTATTTTTGCTGAGAATCACATTCTGAAAAGACATGACAAGCAGCGCTGCTCATGACGTACAAAATTAGAAATCAAATTTTGAACTGAATTTGTGTTTTAAAGATGGCAACTGGTAATGCATAGCTTGGTGACTAGTGTGTCATTTCAGGGAGTAGCAGGATGCCAACGATAAAACCTATTTCTATCTTATTTAAATATAGGCCCAAGCTGAGAAATTGATTGTGCACCCATAAGACATTTGGTTTGAATATAAAGCAGAAGTTTGTGGAAGAGAAATTTTAGTCTCCACCAAAGCTGAATGAAGGCTTGTTTGCCATTGTTTGGACGAGGCTGTCTTGTGCCAATGTCATAATAGATTTCATTCCAGTGTGCTAACTTCTGAATTGCAAATTTGTAGAAATGCCTCTTAGCTATAATTCACAGTTGTGTTGAACTGAATGAACACAACTACTTTTCAGCAAGTAAAAAAGCACTTTTAGTTGCTATTGAACAAATACAAGGTATTGGTGGCTATGTCAAAATTAATCATTGTTACCTGCTTTATGGAGTTACTAGCTTATCAAGGGTCATGAATAAGAAGAGATTATTTCAGACAGCTGTATCATGAATGTTCAGGGTAGAGACTAAATTTTCAAATATGACTGGAAACCACCTTAAATGTTGGTTCTCAGCATTTAGTTTTCTAATGTGGGATAAACAGAGTATCTTAGAGATAGCATTCAACTGTGTCCATATATTGTTCTGTAATATCCAAAGACTTAATACTGTAAGGAAATGCTACATGAAAATACTCTTTTTCAAATTAATTTGTTTTTAAGATACAATTGACACATAACACTATTATTTCCAGGTATAAAAGTATTCTTGTATAATCTTTGGAGATCATTTTAGGGAACTAGGTCATAACATTTTAAATTATTTCAGCCTGATTTTTGTTTATACATTTAAATGATTCCTATTTCAATAAATCAGTCTTCACTTTCTCAAGGGTACTTCCAATGAACTCTGTGGACAAAGGTAAGATATTCAACTATATTTTCCCTTCCTCCCCCACACCCTCCTTTTTTTTTTGTGGTTACAAATAAATGTCATGAACGACTATAAGAATTTCTAGAGATGTTTTTCTTGGAAATGAAAGCATGTTTGTTGCTCACAAGTAGAAATTCATGAGTTAATTATGAAGTCCAGTTAAGTTAATAAAATCAATTGTGCTAGTTAACAAAGAATAAAAGGTTAAAACATATATATATTTAGGGATTGTGATTTCTATAAGTTGGAAGAGATGTTCTGAGAATCCTCTTCCCAATTAAAAACTCTAAGTTAAATACACATGCAAACTAAGAGAGCATGAGTATACTGCAGAGAGTTGTCACTGGTGATGATATTTATTCCATTATACAGGAGACACTGCACTGTGGCAAATAAATTACTTAGCTTCACAGCACTAGATAAAGGCGGACTAAGAGGTAGCTCTACAAGTTTAAACAGTCATGTGTATTTCATTATAAAAATTTATTTTTAAAGTTAAATTATGACCCGGATATTCACAAGTTGGAGGGGGCACTGAGCTGATTAGTGGGACATCCTCAAAAGGAACTCAGCACAAGTATGCCAGAGACGTATGTGGGCTATGCAGATTATTAAAGTAACTGAAGCAAATTATTTGAAAAAATGAAATCCAGATTATACCAAAATGTACAACCTTAATTCTAATATGTACAAGTTCATTTTCTAAGTCCTTTATTAGGAGTTATATTATGTTGTGAACATGCATGTTTATAGCTACCTCTAAAACATATTTGTGAATATTATGTTATTCCAATTAAGCTAATTTAAAATTATGATTACTGAAGTAAATGCTAACTGCTGAGGTCTAATCATCTTCACATAAATATTAGGCTTGTGCTAAAATAAAGCTTCTACCTGAGACAAATAGAAATTTAGTAGCGTATTTCACTATACAAATAAGTAACACTCCATTACTGCATACCTACAATTTGTTACATCCTAATACTGTAATAATAGACGATAATAATAGCCTTTGCATTCTAATATTAATCCAGACAACAGAGGTCATTTTTTGTTGTTGCTATTAAGGGAACAATGAAGCCATCATGCTTACAAGGATTTAGAAATTAAACCATTATTTCTATCTTGCCTTCACACATGTGGCTTTTGTTTGTATGGCTTTGTCTGTTTCCCTTTAAGGTATCATGCTTTCCTATCTAGATGACTAATTCACTATTTTTCCATTTCCCTGAAAATAACTGACATAAGAAGATAATTTTCAAATCAAGATAGATTTACTAGTTAGGGAGGAAAAGCCCTGTTCTATCTCAAACAGTTAATGGTATCATTTTCCTTAGTGTTGCTTAGTATCAGAAGTAATTTTGAGTCCCCTTTTTCCTTTTTGCCTCCATATGCAATTTTCATAAATGCAGCTGTATTGGACGCAATGCGGCATCAACCATATTCCTCTTCAGGAATGAAGGACTACTTTCTATAGCTACTGGGAATGGTGCTGGAAGGTGATCACTAGTTAAGTCCTCTCTAGGCATCGCCTTGCTTGAAAAAAAAAATAATGCCTTGTCCAAGGTCAAACCTTCTTCCACATGTAGCCCATTTTCAACGACTGAGCAACATAGCAGTATGAAGGTCCAGTCCCCTTCTCCCAAATGGGGACAACTCTGAAGGGCCATTTTAGCTTAAGAGGCCCCCGTGAGTTGACTGAAGCCTTCACTGGGTCCATCTTGAAAGCTCAATTTCTCTCTCTGGGCAATACACTTTTTTACCTCTCTCTCTCAAGTACTAAGCATTTCTTAATAAACGTTGAGATACTAATTTTCTATCTCACGAGTTTTAATTCCTGGGCACCCAAGCTTTACAACATTATTTTCCGTTTCTGTTTTTTTTTTTTTTAATCTCTCTTGAAACTGCCTCTCTGCTTTTCTAACCCACTATCACTGCTTTATTTGGTCTGCTCCTAATTCTTTGCTCCATAACAAAACAGGCATTTAAATTCAAACCTCCACACAAGCAAACTTGAAACATTACTGTAGGTGACTAGATAGGCTGCTGCGAAAATTCCAAATCTATCCATTTCACAAAATTTCTACTTAACAATCAATACGCCGGGACAAACAATTTAGTATATGCTCTCAGTGCCCCCGCTAAAATACCCTCTGCAGACAGTGCCCATACATACCAGTAGTTTCCTATGATCCTTCCAGTGGGGAACTCACAAGCATGGGTATCTGCCCTCAGAGCAAACGTCAGTCAATGATGGACAGAACTTAGTGGATAAATACCCCAACTTCCTCACTTTTCACTGTGACAACTCCCTTAGAAGGCTCCCCAGATCTCTGCTGTTATTTGATATCTAACTTATATTTTATTGACTTTATTCTTTCAGTATCATACCTCCTTATTCTCTCAGAGTGCATCCTGTGATCACCTCTCAAACAATTTGTCATTAAGCTCTTTTTTCAGGGCATGCTTTTGGAAGAAGAGGCACAAACTAATACTGAGAACTGAGCAACTATCAAGAGAATATTGCTAAAGGTCCCTAAATGATCTCTTAGATGTAAATGCCCTGTCTTGCCCCTCCTATGTATTTCACATATTACTTCCAGATATCTCTTTATAACCCATGTCTCATGCTTCCTGAAATATCTTCAATGACTTCCACTGCAATAAGAAGTAAAACAAAACTCTGCCCCAAAAAGTCTACTTGCATGTCACTCTGTATTCCTACCATACACAGACTTCAGACATAGCCCTCTGCTGCTTATAGAAAGCATCTCCTCTGTGCAGTCAATAAGACTGTTTCCCCTGCTGGAGTGCCCTCCCCATTATACTGAGTGATGAATCCCAGCTGATATTTTAAGGCCCAGACAAAACTCAGTATCCCTTAAGCTCTATCAGGGCCTCCCTGGTGGCCTAGGGGTTAAGTCTCAGCACTACCACCACTACGGCCTGAGTTCCATCCCTGGCCAGGGAGCTGACCCACATGGCACAGCAGACCTCTCCTGTCTTGCCCGCTGCTCCCCTCAGCAGTGTATTTCAGTAGATCTACCTGTTCTGCTCCCTACTCTGTCTCTGGTGAATCCTCACACCCCCTGCACCTCTAGCCTATACCCCTGTTCTTCTATGCATAAATAAATAAATAAATCTTTTTTTAAAAGCTGTTCTCTCAGACCCCACTTGGGATGAATAGTTCCCGCTACCATGCCTCTCAATGCCAACTTTAAACTTCTGGTATATCAGTATGTACTTTGCATTGAGATGATTTATTGATATCTATTTCCACCCCCAGATATGAAATCCTAGGACGCAGGAGTCAAATGATATTCAACTTTGTATCTACTGGTAATATTTGAAATTATTAGTACCTATGTTCCGGTTCTAACCAATCAGAAAGGACTCGGAATCAAAGCCCTAAAGCACAGTGATGCATCATGTGCTAACCCTTCAAGTTGCTCATCACTAAAAAATGCCAAAGGGCCCTGTGTGGGGGGCTGTGGGGGCTAGTGGGTCAAGCTGGAGTGTCACAGTTACACTAGAGTGGAACTCAAAACACTGAGTATTTCACAACATATAAAGACAAGGATCTGTTACGATATTTTAACAAATGGCATAACTGGCTTAACGTCCACTTTGATTCAAAACTACTATCCTCATCAAAACTTTCCAAATTATAAGCCTGCAGTAAATAATTGTTGTACTATTAAGAACAGAAAAAAAAAGCATCCCTGGTGGCGCAACGGGTTAAGTGCAGCACTGTGGAGCTGTAGGCAGCTGCGGCGCGAGTTCAATGCCCAGCCAGGGAGATTCCCACATGGCACAGCAGACCTCTCCTGCCTCGCCCACTGCTCCCCTCAGCAGTATATTTTGGTCGATCTGCCTCTTCTGCTCCCCACTCTGTCTTTGGTGAATCCTCTTACCCCCCCACACCTCTGGCCTGCACCCCAGCTTGTATGCATAAATAAATCAATCTTTAAAAAAAGAATAACAACAATAATACCACCCAATATTTAAAAAAAACAGAAAAAAATGGACATAAAGTTATTCTAAAGATCACCGATATGTATGCATAGTGATAGACTTCTTTAGTCAGTACAAATAGGAACATTCTCATATCCCTATGAAAATTATGTGGTCTAGTTCTTCTTATGTCATATTAACAGCAATGATATTCATACTACTTAAATTATCATAGAAGTCTTCCAATAGTGCTATCAATAAAAATGAAGTTAACCTTTTTATAGGCTCAGCTTCTCCAAATCATAATGGCAACATTGATTCGACCGTAAGGAACTACCCTGAGGAGAACCACCATGATTTGCCAGTATTTCTCAAAATTAAAAAGCCTGAAATATTTCTTTTATAATCAGTAACATTTACCTAAGTCATCCTTGCTTAACAATATACCCTGAGTTGTGTTTAATGTCCAAATTCTTTCTAAAGTTCTTCAAACCAGCAGGCTAAAAAGAGTTCTTATCTGATTAGTGAAAACATGTATTGGATTTTTATGGTCTCACGACTGCTGTAAAATCAACAAAAATTGACTATACAAAAGAGAAGCATATTAAATCTGATTATTTAATTATTCTTAGTTCAATTTCCATAACTTCAAGATTCTGAATTATGGATGAGGAGCTTTGTTTAAGGTGGTCGCAAACATTCCTATTTCAATAATGTTCCATACTTTGAAGTTCCTCTTACCTTCCTTCTGATACGCAGCAGAACTCAATGACTTACATACAACAGAAAACTGAGATTTATTGTGTTAACCAAAAATATCGATGGCAATTCTGAATGGTTTGCTACCTATTACAAAAAATGAGTTAAAATTCTAAAACTTTAAAGAATCCACCAACTATGAGGATTATTTGGTGATTAAAATGAAAATAGAAACTGTCTGGTTTGTAAGTTGGTATAACTTTGAAAGTAGTTGTCATGACTTTAAATTGTTATGCCTCTAATATTTCTACCACTAGGATTTTATCTCACAAATAAATTGAAATAAATGGCCAAGAGGATATAGCACTAGACAGAAAATGTATGCCTCAATGCTCCAATTATTTACAAAGATAATGACTGAAATGGAAACTAAATTTTCCTCTGGGTCACTTATTAAAGGGGAAAATGTGAATTACATTATTTTTTTCTTCTCATCATATTTTCATCCAAGTGTGACAGTAACATTTTATTAATGGATTTGTTACCTGTAGTTATACCACGTTTCCAAGGGCTTATATGTAGAATATATGGAACTGCATTATCAGGTTCTATGGTGACGTGTGAATTTCCCCACACTATTGGGAGATCTGAAAATACCTAGAAAACAGAATTCAAAAACAAGAAATATGCAATGTCAACATTCACATGAAACTAGTGTAACAATTTAAATCATACAAAAACCCTGAAATTTAAATGCTTTCATTAAAACAATTAACTTTTAAATGAAAAGCAAGCTAGAAAAATGCTAAATGTACCTGAAAAAAAATCTGAAAATAGATCTATAAAAAAAATACAACAAAGGAAAAGATTCTTACAAAAAATCCCAATGTGTATTGTCTATTGTTACTTGCAGCAAGATCACTGATGCTTAGAAATCTGAATGCCTTTAAATTTGAAGTATCAATAAATATTTATATTTATTACTTTATTACCTGTACTTTTGGTGTCATGTGTAAAAAATCATTAGCCCAAGGTCACAAAGATTTACTTCTATGTTGTTTTCTACGGTTTTCACAGTTTTAATTATTAAATTTTGGCCTATGATCCATGTTGAGTGTACTTTTTTACATGGTCTGAATTAGGGGTCCAAATTCACTCTTTTGTGTGTGACTATACAACTGTGTAGTTGTGCCAGCACCATTTTTTAAAAGACAATTCTGTCTCATTGAATTCTTTGATATCCCCATCAAAACTTGACTGATCACTAGCATAAGGATGGATTTCTGGACACTCTTGTCTGTTTCATTCACGTGCATGTCTACCTTAAGTCAATACCACATTTTTGGTAATACCATAGCTTTGTAGTTAAGGGTTCATCGTAAGTCTTAAAATCAGGAGGTGGTTGTCAACCATTTGCTTTATTTCATGAGTTTGTTTTGGTTGTCCAGTGTCTCTTGCATTTCTATATGAATTTTAGGATTACCTTCTCAAATTCTGCCCCCCCAAAAAAATCAGTTGGGATTTATATAGATATTATGTTGAAGTTATACATCAATTTGGGTAAAATTGTCATCAAAACAATAGTAAGTCTTCTGATCCATGAGCACGGAATGCCTATTTGGGATTTCTTTCAATAATATTCTGTAGTTGACAGTATATAAATCTTGCTCTTTGTTTGTCAAACTTATTTCAAAGCATTTTATTCTTTTTGATATTACAAATGATTATTAATTTTATTTTGGATTGTTCATTGCTGGTATATAAACTGATTGATTTTAGTATATTACTCTTGTATCCTTTAAACCTTTTGAACTTATCTCTACTTTTAATAATTTTTAGTAAATTCCTTATAATTTTCAATTTATAAGATTGTACCGACAAATTGATTATATGATTTCTTCCATATTAATCTGGATGCCTTTTTTTTTCTAAACTAATTATACTAGCTAGCACCTCCAGTACAATGTTGAATAGCTTTGGCCTAGCCTTGTTCCTGACTTAAGGAAAAATAATTCAATGCTTTACCATTTAAGTATGATGTTAGTTGTAGGGTTTTCGTGGATGTCTTTAGTACATGTCAACCACACATGGAATAATCTCCAGGTTAACCCATGTCTTAAAATCTTAAAAAAAAGACCTCAATAAATTTAAAAGGGTTAGAATCATATACAGTATTTTTTTACAACAAAGGAATTATAAATCAAATATGGAAAGAAATTTAGGAATTTCTTTAATACGTGGAATAAAAAAAAACCACCATGGTCCTAGATAACTACTTGAAAGTATGGATTTGATATTAGTACCTAGATTAGTACCTAGGTAACTGTTTAAAGTTGGGAAATTTATGTTGTATAAACATAAGAATACTCTGAAAGATGGAAACTTGAATGGAAATCAGAAGGTTAGAGAAATAGAATAACCAGATAAGTAGTAATCAAGAAATCACATAGGGAATATAGATACATAGGAATCAAATGGGGAATATAGGAGATATTAAATAAAGGGCAAAATTTTAAGAAGGCCGATCAACAGTGCTGTTGAGTGTTGAGGTTGACAACTTGGAAAAATAACTTACTTCCCTTGACTAAAAATTATGGGTGATATTTGTGGCACAAGTTTCAACAGAGCAGAAGAGCTATAAATGGACTACCATGAAACAAGAAGTAATTCCATGAACATTGCTTTTCCAAGAAGTTTAGGAATCATGGAAAATAAAAAGTTGAAGGCTGTCGTTAGTGAAAAGTTTTTTCTTATTATGGAAAAATTTGAGAAAATTTATAGATTAAGGAAAATAATCTAATGGGGGGGAAGAAGGGAAGAAAGGGAAGGGAAGAGTAAGGAAGGAAAGGGAAATGTAAATCATTCCTGAATGCATAGGGGTCAACTTCATTGTAAAGATGAAAGAATGAAGATGGAAAATCAAAGCACTTCAGCAGTCACAAAGCAAGCACATAATGAAACCTAACACTATAAAGCAAAAAATTTTAGCCTAGTCATTCTTCTCAGCAGCATCTCAGTTGTTTCTCAATAGAATTCCCATCGAAATACAAGCCATAAAGTAAATATTATGAATGAAAAGAAATGGCACACTGGTACATAAAGATTTAAATTATGGTAATTTTCAAATTAAGAAAGGTGATACTTTATTGATAATATCTCCAAGAACAGGTCTTAAATATATTTTTGTTCTTTAATGATAGTTCTTTAATAATAGTTGGAGCTATTTAAATATAGATATATAGAAATATTAGGAGGATCTGGAAGACACGAACAGTATTATTAATATTTTAAAGAAATAATGTTCCATTAATTTTAATTTAACAGATAACATCTTTAATTACAGAAAGAACCTCAACGAAAAAGTGTACTTTAAAAACAAAACCAGATTCTTCAGTTTTATCTGTGTATTTAAATGAGAGAAATAGACTTCCATTATTGTTTATGAGAATGATGTTATTAATAGGCTTTAACTGTTGCATTTATTTGATACGGTTAGCATAGCATTGTTATATATACTTTTTAAAGGCCTATATTTAAAAAATTGTGTTCATTCTGTAAATAAAATCCCAAAAGCCTACAGACAGCATCTCTCCATTACAACAAAATGAAATAACCAATGTGATGAAATTATAGATATTTTTTATCATGTTTTCACTGAATTCTTAAGACAGGATTCCTTGCTCACAAATAAATTCTGAAAGGGGAGAGAAAGTGGTAGAAAACATTTTTCCCTTATTTATAGCACATCCAAATTAGTCATGATTTATCTCTTCTCTCTCTTTCCTTCCCTCCCACTCCTTTTCTCCAATGTCACCTATTATGGTTTTATCTGTTCAATAACAAATCTTACTTGATTTGTATAAAAATGTGACAAAGAGAAGTATGCTCCTTTCTCATCGTTTATAATCTGGTGAAGAATAATAAGCATATAATAGCAATATTATGTAGTATGTATGATGATGGGATGGAGAAGAAAAGGTAGAAGCACATGAAGGCATCTGACCCAGGTTTATGGGGATCAGGAAGTATTCTTGGCGAAGTAGCACCAAAGAATTCCCTTAAAGAATGAAAAGGAGTTAGACAAAGGAAGATGGAAGATAAAAGGAAGAATGATGTAAAGTATATATAAAATAAAAAAACAAGAAAAATCAAATCATTCCCCCAAAAATGTAAGATACAGATGGGCAGATATTTTCATACAGCAGCGAAATACTGTATACAAGCAGGTGCTGGAGCCAGGGGTGACAAGAGATGAAGTTGAGCAGAAAAAACAAGGACAGCAGGGCCTCCCTGGTGGCGCAGCGGTTGAGCGCTGTGCTGTGGAGCTGTCAGCAGCTCGCGATGCGAGTTCGACGCCCGGCCGGGAAGAATTCCACATGGTGCGGCAGACCTCTCCTGCCTCGCCCACTGCTCCCCTCAGCAGTGTATTTCTGATCTTTCTGTTCTGCACCCCACTCTGTCTCTGGTGAACCCTCTCGCCGCCCCATGCCTCTGGCCTGTACCCCAGCTTGTATGCATAAATAAATAAATCTTTTAAAAAAAAAAAAACAAGGACAGTGAGCTACTGAAGGATAGTGAAGGCCATTTCAGGGGTACAGACTTGATCCTGAAGATAAGAGGTGATATTGAAGAGTTTTAACAGAGGGTGACGAGATGAGATATTAACATATAACACTCACTCTGTTTGTTACCCAGTTAGGAAAGAAGAAAATCAAAGCACTTATTTTTCAGGATTATAAGAAAACACAAATTCTGAGGGGAAACTCACAATTTTCAAGCTTTGGCAGTACCTTATTAACCTGAATTCAGACATCTTTTCAGGATTCTATTGGGCACACACCAATTAGTAAATAAATATAGGAATGGGGAGTAGAAAAATTCATTTTAGGAATACCTTACATCAAATAAAGAGGACCAAGTACACAACTTCATAAAAAATGAAGATGTAAATAATTATGCATTTCTTCACATACCCACTATTACTCACACTAATAAAAGACAGGATGCATCTTTGACATTTTGAGCCTACAGATAACACTGATCAACAGTCAGATCATTACTGACTTAAAAAGGCCCTAATCTGTAGTATCTTGGTGTGCTGAACATGAATATAACCCTGAAATTTTTTATTAGCTCTTGTTTTGAAGATATTTCATAGAATTCATTCTATATGTTTCACCGTGCAAATTTATCCAGTAAGACTGCAACAACATCCTAAATCAGCGTAGAAGGATGTAATATTGCATTGCATTGCATAATACCATCATGCACACATCATCCAGAAAGGATTGCATCATTTTCTGATGCAATGCAATATTACTGCCAGGTGACCGCTGAAGTAAGCTGACGTCAGCAGTGCACTAGATAAAGTCCTGTCAAAAAGGTTGAGCATTGAAAATATTTCAGACTTTGTGCGAGACAGTTTAAGCTACTGTTCCTTAAAACTGCTAGTATTTCATCTCAGCAAAATATTGAAAGACACATCCCTCAAAGCGAAGGAAGTGAAGGAAGCGAAGGAAGATAAACAGATGGGATTACATCAAAATAAAAAGCTTCTGTACAGCAAAAGAGACATTAACCAAAACTAACAGACACCCTAACAACTGGGAAAAGATCTTTGCACACAATACACCTGATAAAGGACTGATAACAAAAATTTACAAGGAACTCACACAACTCAACAAAAAAAAGCCAATAACCCAATCAAAAAATGGGCAGAAGAGCTCAAAAGGCACTTCTCCAAAGAAGAAAAGCAAATGGCCAACAGATACATGAAAAAAATGCTCAACATCACTTATAATCAAGGAAATGCAAATCAAAACCACTATGAGATACCACCTCACACCTGTGAGGATGGCACGCATTAAAAATACAGGCAACAACAAATGCTGGAAAGGATGTGGAGAAAAAGGAACTCTTCTACACTGCTGGTGGGAATGTGAACTGGTCCAACCACTATGGAAAGCT
>PVIJ01017194.1:0-30248 GCA_004024925.1 Scalopus aquaticus
CACTTATAACAGGACTATAGGGAGGCCGGGTGGGAGAGAGACAATCAGTGAGGGGGGGAAGGGGGGAGGAAGGAGCCGGAGGGAGGGAAGGGAAAGGGCACAAAATGGAATAGAAAAGAACACAAGGGACCATGGAGATGGATCACGGGTGAATTGGTGGTGGGCTACCCAAGGGGAATGCAAAATGTAAAAGACATAAATAACAATAAAAATATATATTATAAAAAAAAAAAGATATCAGCTTTTTCTGATTATGACGAAACGTAGGCAGCAGAGAGGACAGTTTCATGTGCCAAGAACTTTGCCACAAGTATAAAAGCACATGTAGGAAGAAGGAAGATCCCTAATGCCTTGGAGAGTTAAAACAAAGGAGATGCCTGTTCTACCCAAACACACACCGCCACACAAAGAGGCCCCATAGATACATGGGCACACTAAAGGGACATCCTGACAGAAGCCAGGGTCCTCATCAAGAGTAGCACCTGAAGCCCAAAGTTCAGCTTTGCACCCGAGCCTCAGAGCACCTGCCACATCTCTATTCTTTTCTCAGCAGTCATCCTCATGACTCTGAAGGGATTCCCTGATGGACCAGGACTAGTTTTCCAACTCCTCTAACAGCAAAAGGGATTGATTTTGCCTGAAGGCAACTGTGGTCCTATTTCTAGAGACCTAGAGAAGCAAAGCACAGTCACTAAAGTGACTAATGAAAAGACTAGCAGGAACGCGGCATGGTGAGAAAAAGAGCACTAGCAAAAAGTTCAGTCTCTCAGTCTGAAGGTGCGAGGTTGGTATCTTCCATCTCTTATTTATTGAGCACCTAGCATATGCCAGTTTAGGAAAAGTCCCAAGAGCACAAAGATGAATATGGTGGGAAGCAAACTTTGAGGGGTTTGCAGTGTGGTCCAAGAAACAGAGAAGAAAATTTTGAAGTGAAAGTATAAACTATGGCACCGAAGGTCATGTGAACAAGGTGCTGAAGAACCTCAGAGAAGGAAAAAGCTGAGCACTGCTGGGTAGCAGAAAAATCAGCAAGGTAGAAGTGTCTTTTCTCCCGCTGAGTCTGCAAGACTAGGACCTTTACTGCAGGGGGCTGGGTGGGGAAGGGACTTTGAAGGTAGAAAGAACTGTGTGCAGGAGACTAGTTTTAGAAAATGTGAGCTCACCAGGTATACAGGCATTCAAAGCCCACACAAATAAGAGCAGCCCCCAGACTCCTTCAACCCTCATCCCAGCTGACCAAGGTGCCACGTTGCGCAGAGATCCCAGTGGATGATGCAGGACACCACTTCGCCCAGACCGAGGCCATGGTTCAACGGCCTATAGCCGTTTAAGTAAGGGAAAGAGAAAGACAGTGGGCCCTCTCTAAATACTATCCCCAAGATATTTGACTATGGACAAGACAGCCTCAGTAAGACTCGCAGTGTAGTCCACATTAAAACCAAACTCCTATCTCATACGCTAGGATCAACCTTCAGATTCATCCGCTCAGATATGAAAGCGAATGTGTGACTCACTGGCAGTGGACCACGGGCGCAGACGCTTGGCCCTGAATCAGAGATGAGCTCCCTGCTGAAGTCAAGAGCTTGTGAGGCTCACTGGCCTCCAACTGGCCTTTACTTTGCTGGGCTCCATGCACTGTGGGTTTGTCACCACGTCGGACACTTAAGTTATCCATATCTGGGTCCCAAGGCTCTCACTACCCAAACTCACATAAAAGTGACTTGTGACAGAGAGGGTGAGCTGAGAGAAAAGTTTCTGAGAAATGAAAATGCTGTCCGTTAACGATGAAGAGAGGACTGTCCAGACAATGAGTCCCTTCTTCCCAAGGCCATACCAGAAACAAAGGCCCTCAGCTTCTCAGCCGGCAGCACATTCTCCTCTGCCAGAAGGCAGCACAGGCAGCCGAGACTCTGGGCCACTTGGTTCACATAAACCTATTCGAATCCTGGTGCTGCCACTACTGGCTCTAGGCCTTGAACAATTCACGTCACGCAGCCAACCCTCCATGTCCTCATCTGCAAAGTACATAGGCCTCTTGAGATTGTGTGAGAAATAAGTAAAATAATGTAGAGAAGATGCCAGTAGTCAGCTTCCTAGCAGGCACTTGCTAAAAGACAGTCGCTAGTTTTCCTTTTGTTTATAGAAACATTTGTGGTTAAGCAACATTGGACCCAAATCCAGAAGAGCTCAATCTAACTTCCAATTCTGCCTCTTAACATTCTTGGAAAACAAACCAATGTGGTTTAGCACCTACCTTGTCTCAAGTACTGTGCTGGTTGTTAGGTTCCTCATTTTACTTTAATCTGAGGTTATACCTTTAAATAGGTATTAGTACCCCCATTAGGAGAAAATTTTAAGTTCAGAAACATTAAGCAATTCATCAAGGTCACAGTGGTGGGACATTGGACTGGGATTTTAACCCAGAATGTCTGATTCTAGTACTTTGCTCCGAAAACGACCAATCTGAGGTAACCAGACTGTCCAATGGTGGCAGAAGAGGACACTGGAGGGGAGGTAGGAAAGGGGCTTGAAGACTGAGTGAAGTGACCCATTCACTGGACTTCTACAGTAACTTCCCCCACCCCATATCCACAGGGGATATAGTCTAAGACCCCCAGTGGATGCCTGAAACTACAGATAGTACTGAAGCCTGCAGTGAATGGTATATATATTCCAGGTTTTCTTCTATACTTACCTAACAGTGATAATTTATTTACAAATCAGGCACAGGAAGAGATTAACAACTAGAAAGAGAGCAATTATACTATAATAAAAGTGCACATCCTACTGCACATATTTTTGAACTGTAGACAACAGCAGGTAACTGAAACCACAGATGGGGAGGATTACTGTATTCTGGTTCACCAAAGCTCTTCCCAAGTTTTAGAGGTTACAGTCAGAACACACTATAGCAATTGCTGAGTCCCAGCCCTCCTTTCATTTTGTTAGAAAGATCCAAATTGTAAATCTAGCCAGGATCTAGATACTGGGGGACAGAGCAGCTTCACACCTCCTAGGAAGAGCCAATGTTGCCTGTTCAATGCTAGAGTGTAAGAACTCTGCTTGGTTGCAACTGCTCAAAGACTTTCTATCTAAAAATAGCCCAGTTCAGCCTAAAAATCAACCACTCCAAGCCCAGAAATCACCTATGGAGACAGGTCCTGATCATCCTAGATGCTGAGAAGACAGGAGCACACCTAGACTAAGAGAGCTTGGGGGCTACTCAGACCCAGCTCAGATATGTATTAGCTACGTGGCCCTGGGCAGATGCAACAGCTCAGCTTCATCTAAGGGGAATAAAACCTGTGAGGAGCAACTGATCCAGTATCAGTGGCTGAAGATGATGCTGGAATGCTCAACAAGAGTTGGCAAAACCAACCCTGTTGTACCATCTTCACAAAGCTGAGTGCCTTCGAGTTCTGGGTGACAGATGCAGGTTTAACGACATCTAGAGCACGATAGGTGGCCGTGTTTGGTCCCCAGATCATAGGTGCTCAACAGGAGGGGGGACAGGAAAGCAGAAGCCCTCACAGATGTCAACTTACTTCCTGCCGTTTTCTCCCTCCATCTCTTCGTCACAGCAATCCCCCTCCAACTTGCATAGTAATAAAGTTCAGTTGTCATTACCTTATCAATACACCATGTGCTCTGGTATTCTGACACCAGGGTCTAAGGAAAATTTATTTTCTGATTGCTTCTGATTTGCTGCTTTCTTTCTTTCCATTTCCTTTCCCAGAGTAGACTAACCAGTCAAATAACTAGAAAACTTATTTGGGAGGCAATGGATGGGAAACTTTGAGTCTGCACGTCTGCACTGATGTCTGGTTTGAGGCTCTCTGTGTCCTTAAGCTTAGGAAGGACCAAGTGTTTTAGTTTCACTTGGCAACATCCACAGCCTGTGTCAGAAAGTAAAATTACTAAGAAACTGCTTTTCCCTGCTTGGTATCTTCTCAAAAATCAAAAACACAGGAATAATTAGTACGAGGAAAGCAGGTATGACTATGAATCTTCCAATTCTGTCTTAAATCACCTAGAAATAACAGCAATCATATACCTGATGTTAAAGGATATCAAGGTAAGGAAATTAAAAAAGCATCACTTACTATTATTGTATTATTATTATTTAGTTTAGCTTGATGTTCTGTTTTTCCAGGATACCATCAATCCTGATTTTAAGCATAACAAAGCATTCATACACAGATTACTTCAAGAGCTTAAGACAGGAATTAATGGAAATTTCACGCTGTTCACTAAACCCATGAGAAAGTGCTTTCTGGTGTAGCTACCTATATGCAAAGACATGCACACAATTCCAGAGGAAGAAATTCGTGCTATAATTAAGGGGGTGAAAGTACTGTGGTCTTCTTCCCTAGAATCAGGCTCCTGCACGAGCAGAATGAGTTAGTGCCCCCACCCTGCATGTTCACCACTTGCTTTCCCTCCCCGTCCGCGCCAGATGCACGCACTCCATCACAGACGCAGACAGGCACAGCTGTTCAAGTTTAATGATTCCATGGTTTATGCTGTTATCATTTGAACACTTCTGTTCCAGAAGTCTGCTCCCTGCTGTCAGATAGTCCGAGTCACCCAGTATCCCAATCAGAACATTTAATCAATTTCTGCACCCAAACCCTCACAAAACAGAAATGGTAAAATAACAGAAAAATACATGTTAGTCCAGTGAATGGCAAAGCACTGATCTTTAGGGGTCCAAAGATCTCTAAAACCAGGGAAAAGAAAAGAAGAGGGGAACTGAAGGTTTCCACCTGATTTTTCTGGCCCTTCCTTTCCAGACTGCCTGGATAAGAAGCCTCCTTTTCCTAAGTGCAAAATGAATCCATTATGTAAGACCAAATATAAGAAACTCCCAGGAAGGAAGAAAGATGTGGCAGGAAGAGGACTGTGGCCTCAAACTCCCTAAGGGAATGACCCCTCTACAGTGAGAGTCCCCATGAATACTCTGGCTGCAGGGACATGGAAATTTTCCCAAAATGCCACAGGGGTGAAAGGAACCCAGCACAGCCTGGGGTGAACTACCATTTTCCTCGGAGGGCCACGGCAATCTTCTGAAATCCTCTGCAGCAAATCTCCCTCCTCTTCCCCGTGCCTACAAAGGCAGAAACAACAAGGAGGGTGAATCTCTGAGTCAATGCCTCATCTCCAGGCAAGATCAGAGCTTCCCAACTGGATCCCCTCTTTTTGAGGATCCAGCATTTTCTTAATGGAAGTTCAACACTGAGGGAGAGTAAAACATTATTTACTCACACTCTCAGGCCAACTTTAGGCAGGCAGTTTAAGGCAGGGTTAAGTGCAAGGGTAGTCTACTATAATCCAGGCCCAAAGCAGGTCGGTCAGGAAACCCCTAAGATCAAGCTGGTACATGGGGCCCTTGGCTGGTCACAGGTGGTGTGCTTCGTGTGACCGGCAAGTCACCCCCAGGCCCTCACTAGACCAAGCTTGCCGATTCCAGGATCAACTCACTAGTCCTTGGCGCTTTTGACTAGCAGACAATCTTATCACTATTTTAAACTTCCTGGTTCCCCAGAGAATTGGGGCAGCGGCGGACCAGACTCAGACTGTGATGCGATGGCGTGAACAGCCGGTCCGTGCACGTGTGGACAAAGTGACTGAACTCCCCTGGGAGTCACATTTACTCCTAGCTTTGCACCAGGAGCATAGCATTAAAACAAAAAGCCTTATCTGAGAGGATTCTCACAACCTCCCCAAAGCCTCGCATAACCTTTCTCCCGACACCCCTCGCTCACAAACACCAGGAGATGCTGTCCCAACAGTTCAAGTATTTCTAGGGCCCAAGAATAAAGTGGCATTAATGGCATTTGGCAGAAAACCCCATCCCACACTGAAGACTCGTCCAGCTCAACACAGTGAAGAAATAAACGATCATGTAAGAGAAGAGGCGGCAGAAACCAGAACTTGTCCCTTCCCACCTAAGAGGCACAGCAATGTCAGGAGTCAGTGAAAACGGCATCATCTCTTGCCAGAAGGCCACCAGCCACCACTGGCTGGGAGCCGCATGATCACTTGTTTCTCCTCCGGGCTGAAGTGCAAGATAGTCAGGATGGCAGTGAGTGTCTGCTGGCGGCCCAGGGTGTCCGGCAAGGTCAGGAAGCGGTAGATGATGTTTTTGAGGTACTCCAGGTTGGCTCCCTCCCTGCTCTGGTCCCTGATGTTCTTTTCAATGTGGCTCTGCAGGGCTCCCACCTCTTCTCGATGCCGCTCCCCCTGCTCCAGCAGCCGGTCCTGTAACTGACGCACGTCGACCTCCAGCCTGTGTTTCTGCTTCCTCAGTGACGTGACCTCCACCTCCTTGCGGGCCAGCTGCTCTGCGTACAGGAAGAAGGTGGGCTCACTGGCCGCAGCCAGCTGCAGCGCTTGGGCCAGGCTGTCTGGGGAAGACGTGTCGGTCGGGTCCCCAGGACCGCCGCCACCCACAGGGCTCCTACGGCCCGGGAGCACGGGTGACAAGGCCACGGAGCGAAGCTGCTCCAGCTCCAAGTCCTTCTCGGCCAGCACGGCCAGTGCCCGGTCCCTCTGCCTGTGCAGCTCCCCCTCCAGTCTCAGCGCGCGCTCCCTGAAGTCCAGCTGGCTCCTCTCCAGCTCCTGCCGGTGGAGCTGCTGCAGCCGGGCCAGCTCCTGCTTCCAGTCCTCGGCCTCCCGCTGGTGCTGGCGCTCGAGCTCCTCACAGGACAGCCGCAGGGAGATGTACTTCTCCTTCAGCTCTGCGAGCTGCTCCTGCGCGTCCGCCAGCTCCTTGGCCAGACCGCCATCTTTGGTGTTCTTATTCTTAAGGACAACCTGGGCCCTCGTCTTGTACCTCTCAAACTCCTCCTTCAGCTGTTTCAGCTCCTGCTGGTAGTAGAGCGCAGAAGCCTTCTCGCCATCAGCAGCCTCTGAGCTGGGCATGATCTCCAGGTCGCAGAGCTTCTCCACATCCAGGGTCACCTGGCTTTTCCTGGCGGCAACCTGCAGCAGCCTCTTCAGCTTCTCCATCTTATCCTTTAGAACATTGATGTCGAGACTGGACTCCTCTCCATGGCTGTCTAGCGGGGACCGGCTAGAGGCGGCGAGAGCCAGCGTCTTATTCTCCAGGTCCAGCTGCAGAATGCGCTCCTTCAGCTTCTGGATGGTCAGCTGGTCCTTCTGCTTAGCTTTCTCATAGGTGCCCAGAAGTTCTGACACTTCGGATATTTGATTCTCCAGGGCCGCCACCCTCTGCTCTTCCACCTGAGCTTGCTGGCGCAGTTGATCCTCGACAAGGGCTGTCTATAAAATAAGGGAACAGACAGAAATACATCCAGAAAAGTCACAGAGTCCTAGAGCAAACTTTGAGAAAGTAAGAGAATGAGATGGCTCTAGGTTTGGGTTAGCCTCGCAAGAAAGGACATTGGGAATTTTTCTGTTGATTCAGGAACAAACTAAAAGTTCCTGTAACCTGCTTAGGTTCTACTCCCAGACACATATTATACCAAGTATTAGTAAGCAACTTTGTGGATCTGCTGTTGTGGTAATTCTTCCACTTTCTCCTGTCATACACTGAGCTCACATATCAAGAGTGTCACCTTTGTTTATCATGTGCTTCCCCAAATCCTAGTAGGAAATCAAACTATGTTCTTTTCCTCTTCTAATATTCCTGGAAGTTCAAAACTGACTTGGGTCCCTTGCCACCCTCAAAGGAGACTGTGTGAAATAGCATACCTTCGACTGAAAACAATTATAAGAAACTTATTTCTTCTGAGAAAATTACCTTTGCCCCCTTTAACCCAGCCTATAGGCATACAGATCTACCTATATATGAGCATATACCTGTAAGAATATATGCCACCTGGAAAAAAAGAAAACATACACATACAAACTCACTGCACAGCTGCCACTACACTGCTTTCAAAAGCACAACTGGTCAGATGCCGATACCCAGAAGCCAGAGCTGTCTGGCAGTCACCCAGCCCACACCCTGAAACTCCACATCCTGCTGGAAGCACACTGTGCATACTGTCAACACTGCACAAAACAGGATTTCCCGGGGCTCACAAGTGGAACTTTTGAACTATCTCCAAAATGACAGTGCAGTCACTTAGCTCTAACTATCAAAGAAGAAAAAAAGCCTAATACATTTCCCACTTCAGGCTAAATGACTAATGTCTGGAAGGAGATGAAGATAATTACCTTCCTCATTTCCTGCTGCAACTGAGCCTGGAAATGGCTCTTAAGGCAGGCGGCCTCTTCCTGAAGCTCCTGCACCCGGGGGTCTGGCTGATTCTTCTCATCTCGAAGAGCTTGCAGCTCACCCTTCAGTTCTTCCACCTCACGAGTGAGCTGCTTGGTCTGCAGTTCAAACCCTTCCATCTGATCAGCTGCAAATGTCCGCCCTGCCAGGGCCTCTCGGGTCTCTTCTAACCGAAGTTCCAAGTCCTGCCGCTGGGTCCTTTCCTCCTGCAGCAGTTTCTGGAGCTCACGCAGCATCAAGGCATGGTCACTCTGCTCTTGGGCCCGATCATGCTGCTGTGTGATAAGTCGGGCTTTGGTTTCTGCTATCTGCTCCTGCAGCCCCTTCAACTCTCCCTCCAGACGGCTCCTCTCCTCCTCCGCCTTTTTACAAGCATCCTCTAAGTCCTGTTTCATCTTCTTCTTGTCAGCCAGGTAAGAAGCCTCCATGCGGGACTTCTCCTGGGTGACTGTAGCCAAAGAGCTCGTCAAAGTAGCCAACTGAGTCTTCAGCTGGTGAAGTCGTTTATCTACCTCCCCACCCCCAGGTAGCCCATCCCCACTGCTGCTACTAACGCCACTCTCTGACCCGCTGGCCTCTTCAGACTTTGGAGGTGGTGGTCCACGGGCCAGTCTGTCATCTTCTAACCCAAACTCACCCTTGGTGCTGGTGAGACTGGCCGCAGTATCCAAGCTGGTGGCGGTCCCCGTGCTATCCTCGCTGTGAGTGGAACACCGGTCGTCCACAGAGTCAGGAAAGGAGAGGCCTGGAGACTGGACACCTGCAAGGCCCAAATCCACTTCGTGGGATACCGACAGCACCTTGATGCTGGCCTCAAGAGCCTCTTTCTCTTTCAACAGGCTTTTATAGGCGCGGACCACATCCTTGAGACGTGCCTGGTACTGGAGGAGCTGTTTCTTCTGAGTTTCTATGGTTTCCAGCAGGTCCTTCTTGCTCGGGCCGCCCCCGAAACTCATCCCAAACTTCTCCATTGGGACTCAGAACCGGGTGCTCCACGTCAGCGTTCGGGAAGCCCTGAAGAGGGAGGAAAAGACGCTGGCGGGATCTGTAAACCACGGGGAGAGGGCTGGCAGGTTGCACACCAGCTCTTCCCAGCTGTCAGAGTCCGGCCGCGCGACGGCTGGGCAGCCGGCAGAAGCACCCCCAAGGTCCCAGGCCCCGATGGAAGGAGGCGGGTCTTGCGCTGAAGGCGGGGCGACGCCGGCACTGGAGGAACACACTGTCCGGGCTCGCCGGCACTAGCCCAGACGGCTGTCCGCTGTCCGCGATCACCAAGGCCACAGCAGACCCGGTCTGGCTCCTGGGCCCGTGGTCCGCGAAGGGTTTAAGGTAAGCTTAGCCCCATCACGACTTCCAAACTACAGCAGCCAACGAGCAACGACGCTTCCGGGTCCACAGGAAGTGACGACAGCACGGCGCCAAGAGTCCACCCCCCCGTGGGCGGAGTCCCTGCAGTCCCTTCAGCCCCAGGGTAGCCAGGCGCTGGGAAGCGCGCCCAGCATGTCTTCTAGCTGACCGCTCTTTGGACGTATCGAGCAAGCAAAGTCAAGGACACGGGGCTAAGGGTTTGGTGAGGGCGCCCGAGCTTGCCTTCGAGCTGCGGCCAGCGAGCGATGACGTGTACTGAGTCCTTACCAAACACCCGTTGAGCGATGCCTTTGACTGTTTAGTCCTTTTGTCCCTAAAGAGCAACAATTAAGACTCCCATTTAGGCCACGAAAACTGCAACACTTTCTAGGACAGTGTTTGGAACCTACTGGACATACAGTAAAATAATTATTAGCACTCTTTCTGAGTTCTGCTGAGTTGATTAAACAAATACATAGAGAGGGTGCCCTATATTCAAGCCGTCCATTCTAAGTGCCAACTATATTCCAGGAGCTTCTCGGGTGTTGTGCTATTTAGGCCTTTACAATAATTCTGTTTAGTGGGTATTAGCACAATTTTTTACAAGTATGGAACAGGAGGCATGGAGAGATTAATTAGGAATCCTGTCCAGGTCAGTCCAACTTTGTACATAACAAGTACTGTCCCAGGGATCACCATAAAGGGACAAGGTCCTGCCCTCAAGGAGCTCACATCTAGTGAGGCATAACCAGACATGCAAACACAAGTACTGCTATCATGCCAGTATGTGTGAGTACATCCAAAGTGCTATGGAAGTTAAGAGAAGGGAGGCCTGTGTAGCAGAGGCAGAAAAGGCTCTCAAGGAAAATACACTGGAATTTGCAGGGTTGAGTAGTGGCTGCCCATCTAACTAGAAATAAAGGAAACACGCATTCCAGACGGAGAGAGAAAAGGACTCCTGGGGTCTTCAGAGAGCCTGACTCACCAGAAAACATTAAGAATCATCTCAAGGTGGTACTTTTTTTTTAAAGATTTATTTTTTATTTATACATACAATCTGGGGTACAGGCCAGAGGTGTGGAGCGGCGAGAGGGTTCACCAGAGACAGAGCGGGTAGCAGAACAGGCAGATCAGAAATACACTGCTGAGGGGAGCAGAGGGCAAGGCAGGAGAGGTCTGCCGCGCCATGTGGGATTCTCCCTGGCCGGGCCAACAGCTCCACAGCGCAGCGCTTAACCGCTGCGCCACGGTGGCCCTCAAGGTGGTACCTTAATCTATGTGACAGAGGTGGTAACAGATGATATTGGCACAATAGGTGAATACCTAATACCCAAATCAATTTTATCTGCTATGACACTAAAGGATTTTAATCTCAAAAGTGGCACCACTAACACTTTCCTGAAAGGGGCAGAAGATACCTAGGTTCAGTAGACAAAGGAGGTTGTTAGTCATGGGAAAAATGGTAGTGAAATAGGGCAGTGGCAGCAGGACTGGAGAGTTGAAGAACTTACCTGACTTTGGTGACCACAGCGCATGTTATTATAAGCTTTTAAATGTACCCGTCAGCCTTCCAATAGAATTCTTAGGAATGCAAGTCTATGATTGGAGAGTAAAGAAATGTCATGCACTCTCTCATGCCTGGTGCCCCAAGTCTTTATAGAATTTACAGGTCAGATGCATTATCTTCTCAATCTTCACTGTAACTTCAAGTGATAGTCAGGCAGATATTAATCATCTTTTACAGATAACAAAATGACAAACCTTCAAAAAAGAAAAAAGAACTGACACTTGGAACAAAAGCACATAGTGGATACTCAGTAAATATCTGTTGAATGAAGCAATGATGATTCCCAGCTAACCTCACCATGTCTAGTAAATAAGAAACTGGATTCCCACTAAAGAATCCAGAATAGGCAGAACACCAGCTCTTCCTCCATTGAGTAACCAACCAATCCACTTTAACCCAGCAAGCATAATTGACCCTGTCTCTACCATAGAAGAAATTTAAATTCCTATTCTACTATAATCCCTCAGATTACTTGGGTCTGGGGCAGCAAAAGTCTTACAAAATCCTCAGTAACTGTGTAGAAATAATCCAAGTTCCCACGTCTGTGGCAAAGTAAGAAAGGAGCTTCAGAAAGGCTACTTGAGTCAAGTGAAAGGCATTGTTTCCAGGGCCATTGAAGTGAAGGCAGAGTTCTCCAGTCTGCAGGAGTAGGGTGTCTACCATGATGGCCAGAGCTGGTAATCTTTTGATTGGGAGGTGAGGGGGAAGCGACCTATGAAGCAGCTTTTTAAGGAACCTCGAAGGCCAGCTAGCACTTGGGCATTATCTTCTCCCATACTTCTCTTGCATACTCCTCTAGAGATTCCAGGGGCACCGAAACACCTAATTGGCTCAAAGTCCCTTGCTGGGAGTTGAGAGAGCAAAAGGAAGGACTAAGACACTTGCACAGAGCATCCCCTCCCCCAGGAGGGTCATGCACACAGTCGACACTGCTAACTGCTAGTTACGAAACATTAAACCGGAGTCCGGAACGAGTAGGAAGCAACAAACCGAAGAACGCAACCACTGAAGAGGAGGGTGTCGGAGGCCATTGTGGAGCACTGAAGGCTTTCGTCGACCCCGCTCGGGCTGCCGGCTTAGCAGCCAAAGATCGGGCAGACACGCCAGAAACCCGGAGACCAAGACTCTTCCCCTTTTGAAAGCCAGCGCGGAATCCAGCCCGCTGGGGACACTCGCTGGTCTTCGCGTTCTCTAGGAACCGGAGTCGGGGGCGGGGCTGGGGGCGGGGCCAGGACGGGGGCGGGCCCTCGGTGACGTAGGGCGGGCCCGGACGCGCGGAGGCGGCGGCGGCGGCGGCGGCGGCGCCTCCTCCTCCTCCTCCTCCTGCTGCTGCGCCCCATCCCCCCGCGGCCGGTCGGTTCCTGCCCGCACCCTGCGTCCGCGCCCGCGCCCCCTCCCCCGGGCCCCGCCATGGGCCTCACCGTGTCCGCGCTCTTTTCGCGGATCTTCGGGAAGAAGCAGATGCGGATCCTCATGGGTGAGGCAGATCAAGCGCGCGGCCGGGACAGAGCGCCGGCCCCCTCGCAGCCCTCCCGCCCCCGCGTCTCCCCAGCCCAGCTCACCCGGGTCTCTGATCCCCCAGTCACCCACCTTCAAACCCCCACGGCCACTGCTCTGGGGCGGGTCGCGGTCTGCAGAGCCGCCTCCGGGGCCTGAGACTAGGCGCTGCGGGCCTGGGTGGGGTGAAGCTCCCGCAGCCCCTGCCCGGATGGTAAGAAGGGAGGATTCCGCCCTTGGAGACGACTTTTTAAAGGAGCGCGGCCTTCCTCTGCCCCTCACCCCCAGTCCTCTACAGCCGCTCGCCCGCTGGGGGGGATAGTTGCCGGCTCTCGCCACCCTGACTGCCCTCAAGGCCCGGAAGGTAGATAACAGCGCGCACCTGGAGGCGCTCGGGCTCTCCGCCCCCATCACCGTCAGTTGTCCTGGCCTCTCCTCTTCCCTGGTCTCTAGGGGGCTCCCTCGTTCCCATCTGCATCCCTGTACCCCTCTCCGTTGCAGTTGGCTTGGATGCGGCCGGCAAGACCACAATCCTGTACAAACTGAAGTTAGGGGAGATTGTCACCACCATCCCCACCATAGGTGAGTCCGGAGGCGAGGCCGAGAGGAACGGGAGAGTGGCGGCTGCCCCTCAGGGTCTGCACCCCATTCTCCCCGGCTGTGGGCGCTCACCCTGACACCAGATAGATACAGCCACTTGAGAGTGAGTCACAGTATCTCCGTACCGTGGGCCCCAGGCAGCTGGACGTGACCTGGCTGTGATCGTTCTTCTGGGCTACTGTTCCCGTGGGCCTTGATCGGTTACCTTCCGGGGATTGTGCCCCTAAGGAATCCCTGTAGTTTTAGTGACTTCCTTTTTTTTCAGGACTTTTCCCTCATATTTTTTCCAATTATTTGCAGGCTTCAACGTGGAAACGGTGGAATACAAGAACATCTGTTTCACAGTCTGGGACGTGGGAGGCCAGGACAAGATTCGCCCTCTGTGGCGGCACTACTTCCAGAACACTCAGGTATAAGAGGAGGTGCGGGGCTCCCCACGCCCAGGAGAAGTGGCTAGGGTTAGAAAGAGTTAGGAAGAGATGTTGGCCTTGGTTGGGTTCCAAGGCCAGGAAAAAAATACTTACCACTTTCTACCCTCTCCCCTTTTATGGGCTAGCTTTGTTCTTTAGAATTGACCTTGGCCTTCTGAGGCTTAGCTGCCTTAGACTTTGAAAAGCAGAGCTCTGGGCCCACACCGCCTGATTCGCTCCCACCACTTGTCTTTCCCTGTTTGGTTGCCCGTCTTTGAAGGCAGGGGCTGTAATCCTTTGCGGAGTGTCTCTGGTTCTAGCCCAGGACACCTGCAGAACCTTGGTGAAAGTTTACTAGAGCAAAAGGGCTTAGACATGGTTAAAGAAGGGAAGAAGAAAGGCAGACAGGGTGTTGTGATTGTCCTCCCTCCCTCCTTCCCTTCTCCCTCCCAGGGCCTCATCTTTGTGGTGGACAGTAATGACCGAGAGCGGGTCCAGGAGTCTGCTGATGAACTCCAGAAGATGGTGAGCACCCGGAGCCCTGGGAACCGAGCCCCTGGTTTGGGAGAGATCTCTGTGATCGTGGGAAGGTCAGGGAATGTTCCACAGACTTGGAAGGCACAGAAATGGGTTTCTCTTTGTGGACACAGATGCAGTTGCAGCTCATCTCGTTTTGAATTTGGATCAAGTATATTGCATCAATAGTATAAGTTGACTTTTTCCTTGAATTATTTTACCTTTACATCTGAATCTGAGAAATGGGTGGGGAGAAGAGAATTTATATGTGGTGGAGATACCATCTTACATTCTTGGTTTTTATTCAGCAATTTGGTCATTTGACTGCATACTCAAAATTTGAAACACACCCTTTCTGGACATAAGGCCTAAATGGTCTAACGCTTATTTATGACTCTGTCTTGTATTTAGCAGTAGACTACACACTGATATATTTTCCCACAAATAAACTAGAAGGTAGAAAAGGGGGCTCGCATAATCAGCAAGGAAGAGGAGGCCTAGGGAGCCCGAGACCACAGATTCTACCCCCTTCACCTCTTTCAGCTGCAGGAGGACGAGCTGCGGGATGCGGTGCTGCTGGTGTTTGCCAACAAGCAAGACATGCCCAACGCCATGCCCGTGAGCGAGCTGACGGACAAGCTGGGGCTGCAGCACTTGCGCAGCCGCACGGTGCGCGTCCTACCTCTCCCAGGAGCCAGAGGCTGGGGCAGGAAGTAAGAGCCCCCTTTCTTCCCTGCTGCTGACCTCTTTCCTTCTCTCCACAGTGGTACGTCCAGGCCACCTGTGCGACCCAAGGCACAGGCCTGTACGATGGGCTGGACTGGCTGTCCCACGAGCTGTCGAAGCGCTAACCAACCAGGGGCCGGCCCCTGCTGCCCGGAAGCTCCCGCGTGCATCCCAGGGAGGACCAGACTCCCGGACTCCTCAGGCAGTGCCCTTCCCTCTTACACCTCTCCCCACACACGGGCCTCTGCTCCTGCTCCTACCTGCATGTTCTGTTGTTGGAGCCTCAAGCCTCGCTCTCTGGGCATGGAGGGGTCTGCCCTCCTGCCTTCTGGGACGTGTGGAAGGGGCTCCAGGGCCAAGGCCCCTTCTTCCAGAGAAGGAGCAGGGATCTGGGTTTACTTTTTGTTTTTTCCATTTTGCGTGTACCCTTGGGGCCAGGTGGGGAGGGAAGTGGGGCTCCGGGTGGTGCTATGATGTGGCACTGGATATTGAGTAATAAATTTGCTGTGGTTTGTACATGGTGGTGTCTGTAGCTTAGAAGGGGGAGGGGTGGCGTTGCTGGGTTTTTGGGTGCAAAGAGACAACATGGTGGTCCTCAAAGCAGCTAAGGCTGAAGCATTAACCCATACACATTGCTTCCTCGCCTAGCTCGGTTCTTCTCTGCTTATTCTTAATGCCAGAAGCACCAGCATTAAGCTTCAGTGGAGGAAATCCCATTCCTTCTCCAGTTCCAAGGGAACATTCCTGAATGTTACCAGATCTATCTCCATGGTTCTGTAAACCACATGACTTCTGTTTCCTGTCCATCTCCTAGCTTTTTAGAGCAGTGGTTCTTCGATTACCATGCACATTAAAATTTGAGGGGGAGGGAATATGTGTTTAAAATGAGGTCCCCGAGACAATTTGGAAAGTGTGATTCATCAGGACTGGTCTGAAGCCCAAGACTATGCATCTTTAAATTACCCAGGTGATTTGGCACCAGTCATCTCTCAGGCTTAGATTATAAACCATTGGTAGCACCTCGGGGATTACAGTTCCTTGCTCTGTATCACTCTATCTGAAACGCCCCACCTGTGGGGAATAGGAAAGCACGTGGAGGGAGCCAGGGGTATGGGTGTGTTCTCCAAGTGGGCTGCACTCTGCCCATTCCCTGTAGATCCCAGCAAAGCTTAACCAAACCCACCTAATATCACCACCATGCCTTTTGTCTTTCTGCCCTTTTTTAGCTTGTCAGTTTCTCCAGGTTTGGGGCTGGTTTTCTCAGTACGTTTGTAGGATGCGAGTCCCAGAAGCTATTAGCCACGGAGGTCCTGGGGGCAGGTGGGGGCCGTCTGGGATCCTCAGACAGCACTGGCTGGCTGCCCAGTAGCAGTGCCACTGGAGACAGGAGCTGGGTGCCTGTACCCCTTTCTGCACCCCTCGGCTGCACCCCTTTCTGATTAACGATAGTAATTTCACCCCTGCCAGTTATCTGTCCAGGGTTTTCTCACTCACCTGAAAACTATCTTCTGAGACATTTTGATCTCATCCTCCCAAGGGCTATAAGAATTAACGTTTTTCTTAGATATCTTGAGTTCCAGAAACACTTGAGCTTCAAGGTAGCCAGGCCTAACGCCTAACCCACTTCCTAGGGATGAAAGAGGTTGGTTTCTACCCTGTTATTAAAAGGAGAAACAGGGAGAGAAGAGGAGGGGCTTGCCCGAAATCCCAGGTGGTCCCTGGCACCAGCTGACGTTCTGGTTCCGAGTCTTGGTTCAGCTTTCCTCGGTGCCTGGAGTGGCCAGTGCCAGAGGCCCTGGACCCATTTGCTCTGGGTCACGGATTACTGTTGCTGGGCCGGTGCCCTCTCCCTGCTGGTGGGGTAAGCCACAGCCCTCACAGTCACAATGCTGCCGGGTCACAGAGACACTGAGCTTAGGCCGGTCTGCCTGGGAAGTTCCCTCTGGGAACGTCTTCTGGTGGGCACTTTGGGCCTTTATTCGGGCCCTATGGCCTGTGGGACCTCACCACTGGGGGGAAGGCTGGGCCGGAGGGAGTCATCGCCTGTGGTGCCGGGCCCATGGATGAGGTGGAGTGGACGCAAAGAAAACCCAAGGCTGAGGACCTAAGGGTTGGACTCATTAGCTGGGCAGGAAATTATCTAACTTTTGAGACATACAAGGGGACAGTCACTGCTACTGCAAAGGGTTTGGGCCGGAGACAGGTAAGCTGACCTACTCTGGGACCAGGTTCGCAGTGGCCAGCTTCTCCTGTGCGTGCGTGCGTGCGTGCGTGCGCGCGTGCCTGTGTGTTGGGATGAGGCTGGGGGAGTAACACAGGTGTGTGCTCCCAAACCAATGGTTTTCCTAGCCTCAGTCATTGCCAGGCCAAGACCTTTCTACCCCAGGTTTTGTGCACAGGTCTCCATGGCTCCATCTCCCCATCTCACAGCCCTTTCTGTAAGGTAACACCTCAGCCCTGACCTTGCTGCATTGTCTTTCTCTGGCTGCTCCTTAGCCCACAGCCCAGCTCCTGGTGCTTATGTCGTCACAAAGAGGAATAGTGCAGAGTCCAGAGTGGAAGGCAGAATTGTAGGCATCTGGGAAGAAGTAACGGAATTCCTGCAAGGCCTGTGTCTCTGTTCCGGTTGTAGTTTGAGAATGGGGTACTCAAGGAGCTCTAGGAGAGCTGATCTTCATTTTAGAGAGGGGTGTAGGCCCCTCTGGAAGGTACTACAGAGTGAGGCAGAAGCAGGGCCTCTCGCTTGTAACAGCTAATCAGACAATAGCATCTCAACTTTCTGGGCTCCCAGCCTCACCGCTGGAGCCAAGGTCTGCCTTGTTAGGAAGGTGACCTTTGGGGATGGCCGTGTTGAGTGAGTGTGCTCTCCAGGGGCAGTAATGAGGAGAAGAGAAGTAAGACCTCACGTCTTCTGTCAAATCCTGTCTTCAAAAATTAGGTGTTAAGGGCCTCCCCGGTTGCATTAGGGGTTAAGTCTCAGCCTATGAAACTGTCCGCAGCCACTGCGGCCGGAGTTTGATCCCCAGCCAGGGAGATTCCCACATGGCGCAGCAGACCTCTCCTGACTCGCCTGCTGCTCCCCTCAGCAGTGTATTTCAGTCAGTCTGCCTGTTCTGCTCCCCACTCTGTCTCTGGTGAGTCTTACCACCTCACACCTCTGGCCTGCACCCCAGCTCTTGTATGCATAAATAAATAAATCTTTTTTCAAAAATTAGGTGTTGAAGGGAGGGGTCAAGGAAGAGAGGTTTGCCTTCTGTTAGCTGGAGGAGGTGGGCATCTAAAGCTTCTCTTAAGAACTTGAGAAACCCTATAGTTCCAGTGGCAGAGGAACCCTGAAATATTTACTGTTGGATGGGAGCGTGGGAGAGCTGAAGCAAGGAGGCCGTTGTGGAGAGGAAGGTGCCTGGTCTCCAAGAAGGTGCTGGGAGAGCTCGGTAGGGATCCTCAGTCTCAAACTGGGCAGGACTGATGTCCCCCTTCTCCCTCCTACTCCTCTAGACATGGGAGGTCCTGGTGAGCAATGAGCACGAGACGCAGGCCATTGTACGACTGCGGAGCTTGCAGGGTCTCTACCTCCTGTGCGAGGCAGATGGCTCGCTGTGCTACGGTCGGCCCAGGACCAGCCACCACGGGTGCTTCCTGCTCCGTTTCCATCGCAATGGCAAGTGGACCCTTCAGTGCATCATCAGTGGCCGTTATCTGGAGTCTGATGGCGAGGACGTGTTCTGCACCTCTCGTGTCCTCTCGGCTTACCACATGTGGACGCCCCGACCGGCCCTGCACGTCCACGTGGTCCTCTACAGCCCCCTCACCCACTGCTATGTTCGGGCTGACCCCACAGTGGGCCGAGTCTGGGTGGACGCGCCAATTCCCTGCCTGGAGGAATGTGGCTTCCTGTTGCATTTCCAAGATGGATGCTACCACCTGGAGACCTCCACACACTCCTTTGTGTCTCACATAGACCGGCTGGTCTCCCAGCCCTCAGCACAGACGGCTTTTCACATGCAAGTGCGGCCCGGAGGGCTAGTGGCACTGAGCGATGGCGAGGGGGGCATGCTGTATCCCCAGGGGGCACGGCTGCTCCTGGGCCTGGGCTCCAATCCCCACAGGGGCGAGGAGTGGTTCATCCTCAGACACTGTCCTACCTGGGTCAGCCTCAGGGCAAAGACTCGCAAGTTCCTCTCTGTCATTTACGGCAAGTGCTGGTGCCAGCGCCACCTTGGAGGGAGGGAGTGCTGACTGCCGAAAATGGGAAAATGTGTTTGGGATCAGCGAGGATCTTTGAACCTGCTGATAGGGAAGATCCTGGAGTCTCAAGAGGATCTCCTGTGTGGTGGAGAAGGGTAGAAAGCAGGGACATGGGCTTTGGAGGAAAATGGCCGGGCCTTCTCCAGGCTGCTATGGTCTAGTAGAAGGGAAGGGAAAGCCGAAGAAACCCCAGCCAGAAAGGGTGGAAGAGGGGCTGAGACAGGGGAGGCCAGACTCCGCCTTCTTCAAACATTCTCCTCCTCTGCAGGTGTTGAGGTATATGCTGCCTCTGAGCACTTAACCCCAATGTCCATGTTCCAGTTGGAATGTGACAGTGAGACCCCCACCTTGCAGCTTCGTTCAGCGAATGGCTACTACCTAGCCCAGGTGAGACCTTCTGAGCTAATCCCCAAGCTTTCCCCCTCTTGAGACACACTAGTCTCTCCTTTAAGGCAGATGCCCAGATAGTGAAGCCAGCTATGGAGGCTTTTGTCAATCAACATTCATTTTCATCAAATGGGCCCATTTTTATCCAGAAGGGCTTCTTTTATTTTCAAATCAACTTTATTGAGGCACAGTTTGTATGCAATAAAATGCATCCATATTAAGTGTACAATGAATGAAGAGTTAACAAATGTATGCAACCAGGCCACAGGCACAACTATATCACAAGTTTGAGGATACTTCCAGCACTATAAAACTTCCCTCTTGCCTCTTTGCAGTCAGTTCCCCTCCACACACACCCCCCTAACACTACCACCGATCTATATTATGTTGCTATAGATTAGATCTATCTGCCTACTCTAGAATTTCACATAAATGGACTCATACAATGTGTGTGATATTTATACTTCTTTCACTTAGCATAACATTTTTGAAATGTATTCATGATAGTGCAGGTATTATCAGTGGTTCATTCCTTTTTATTGCTGAGTAGTATTCCATAATATTCATACTATATACGTGTACAACTCTTTTTATGGGCCTGTGTTTTCATTTATTTGTGTAAATACGTAGAAGTGGAATTACTGGATCATATGATAAATGTGTTTCACTTCATAATAAAAGTCTTTTCTAAAGTGACAGTACCATTTTAGCATGATAAATTATAATTATTTAGAACTATTCTCACATTATGTATAAGAGTAATATCATCAGTGGTATAATTGTTCCACATCCTTACCAACATCTGCTGTGTTTTTTTTTTTTTTTCGTTTTAGCCACTCTCATGTGTATGTAGTGGTATCTTATTATGGCTTTAATTTGCATTTCCCCTATAATCAATAATGTGAAACATCTTTGCATGTCTTTGATGATTCATATTTTTTCTTTAAGGTATATGTTTTAATCTTTTGACAATATAATTGAATTGTAAGAGTTCTTATATGTTCTAAAGTTCAGCCCTTTGCCAAACTTACGTATTATATTCAAATACATTTTCTCCCAACCTGTGGTTTGTCTTTTCATTGGATCAATAGTGTCTTTTGAGTAGCAAGTTTTAAATTTTGATGAAGTCCTTTTGTCCACTTTACAAATGGTTAGTGTGCTTAGGTCCCAAGAAGTCATTGTCTACCCCAAAGTTGCAATGTATTTCTCCTATATTTTCTTCTAAATTTTTTATGGCTTTACTTTCACTTTTATGTTTGTGATCCATTTTTTAAATGATTTGGGAGTCAAGGCCAAGGTTCATTTCTCTCCCTATGGCTACCAGGTCCCTTTTTAACACTGGGCTCTGGGGATAGCATGGACTAGGAAAGAGGCAAAGCTGAGACCACAAATCTTTCCAAAAAGGATCAATAAAGCATACTTGGAGGAATATGAGAGAATACTGGTGGGTGGGAAGTGGGAAAAGTCTAGGAATAAAAATGATGGGAAGAAGTCTGAGATAATTGCTCCTGTACCTGTTCCCTCCAGAGACACCACAGGACTGTGGTGGCAGATGGCCACCCACTGGAGTCTGACACCTTCTTCCGTGTGCACTGGAATTGTGGCAGGCTCATCCTGCAGTCCCCCAACGGCCGTTTCCTGAGTATCACAGCTGGTGGTCTGCTGATGGCCAGTGCCAACATTCCAGGTGAGCAGAGCACAGCCCCCAGGCCAGGTTTTTCCAAGTTGAGGATCCTTCCAGAAGGAGCTGGGATATGACAGCAAGAACACTGGAGTGGCCCTATGCTTGCCGAGCCACTGAATTTTTGTCATCACTCAGGCAAGCTCCCTCTTTCAGCCCCAGTTTCAATATATGTAAAAATGGAGGGGGTTTCCAACCTGCCTGCCTCACGTGGTTATCACGAGGACTAGATAGATTTACATATATCAAAGGAACGAAGAATATGAAAATGTCTTGGGCCCCATCCTGTGCCAGGAGCTTTTTACAAATGTGACTAGCACCTTGCATAAGATTGGTGTAGATATCCATTAGATGTTAACATATCAGCAACACCCTCTGCCATCAGTGTGTCCCGCCCCTCCTGCTTCCATCTGGGAAAGCCACCTATCTAAATAACTTCTTCCTTTCTTCCAGGCCCAAATGAGGAATTTGGGATTCGATTCACCAACCGCCCTTTCATTGCCTTGCGAGGTCGGTATGGGTACGTGGGCACCTCGTCAGAACACGACCTCCTGCAGTGTAACATGGATCACCCCGACTGCATTCACCTGCTGCCCTGCCGCCAGGGCATCTACCACTTCCAGGGTGGGTAGCTCCTCTTCACCCCAGTGTTTCCAGCCTGGCTCCCACCTTAGCCCTATCCCAGATGTCAGGGTCTGCCCCTCAGGGCCTGCTGATCCTAATAGGAAAACGGGGTGCTGTTGGTTTTCACACTTGAGCATGAGCTGGCAGAGTGGAAACCAACAGAGTCCCCACTGGTCCTCCTGCATTTCCGTGGAGGCAGAGAGGGGCGCCATTGGGCTGGGTAGAGCCGTCAGGGAGGGGGGTGTGCCCCCCACTCAGCTCAGAGGCCTCCCTTCCCAAATGGCCCACCAACCAGAGCGCTTCCTTCCCCAGCACAGGGCGGATCCTTCTGGTCAATAACGTCCTTTGGCACCTTCCGCCCTTGGGGAAAGTTCGCCCTCAACTTTTGTATAGAGCTACAGGGGAGCAACTTGCTCACAGTGCTGGCACCCAACGGCTTCTACTTGCGATCCGATCGAAGCGGCACTCTGTTGGCCGACAGCCAAAACATAACCAAAGAGTGTATTTGGGAATTTTAGGTAAGGTGAAGTGGGGAAGGGCCTGTAGGGAGTGGGAGAACAGGAGCCTGCGGGGCCAGAGAAGAGAGGTGGGTGGGAGGCATGTGAGCATGTGAGCTCAACCCAAACCTAATCAAGTCCAAACGTGGAGTCCGCACCTGTCCTCTCAGCGTTTCCAAATCTCCACTTGTTGGGCGATTTCCCCACGCCGCCACGTGCTCACAGGAGAGCTTCCAGGGGACCCGATAGCACATGCTTATGTATCTGCCTCCATTAAGATGAAGCTTTACCCCATTTTTAGGGAAGACAGGCGACCTTGAGGTTGTGCTTTCTACCCTATGCACTCTCTGTTCCTTCCTCTCTGGATCCTTGGGGTGCTGATGACCCCAGTTATTTATCTGCAGCTCTGACCCTTCTCCTGAACTCTAATCTTATCTCTCTCCAACTTCCTGATAGACTGTTGATTTCCTCCTGCTGCCCCTCAAAATCAGCCTGCACACTTGACAAGTGATTCTTTCCTGCCCTCCCATGACCTCAGTGTCACCCTTTCTTCCTCTTTCGATTCTTTTAATAAACCCTGAAAATTCTTGGCTACTTCCTTATCAATACCTCTTGAGTGCCTGCTCCTTAATTACCATTGCCTCTACTTGATTTTGCTTTTGACAAAAAACCTACACTGCGCCCCAAGCTCTCCAGCAGCACTCTGGGCTGCCAGGTCCTTCCCCCCTACCCCAATCTCTTCCCCACACTAAGGTCACTCTCTCAGAAGTCTGTCTCCATTGTCATTCGCTGTTCTCAGCTCTGCAGGCACCTCACTGCTCTTGCCACTGTCCCTTCACAATGGTACTTGCTGTCCTGGTTAAAAAGTCATGAAGACATTGCAGAAAGAACTTTGGTTTTGATCTCACATACCCTTGGGAAATGCTTTAACATTTCTAGGCCGTGGTTTCCTTATCCACAAATAAGAATAAGATCTTCTTCCTAAGGTCTTGGGAAGGTTAAATGACAATACAAAGTAAATATAGACCCCTAATATATGTTTATTCCTTTCTTCCATTTCCTGCCAATTTTCTTCACAAACCCTTTTCTGTGGCTGAGCTGGAAAAAAATAAAATGAAATCCCATTGGGCCAGTTTTCTTATCTATTCCATGAAGGGCTTGTATTGAACTAAGTTTCTCAGGCTCTTTTCAGGTCTGACAATCTAGCAGTGTCTTACAGTGGTGAAGAGCTCATTTCTAGACTCAGTCCTGGGTCCTAATTAGATTCATATTAGGGTAACTGAGCCTCTCAAAGTGTGCATCTTGTGGGTGAAAGCATTTATCTTATGGAATTATTATGTTACATGGAATAATGATTACATGAGATAATGACTGTAAAATGTATAGTAGGCAGCCTGGCACCAAGTCCACACTCTTTCTATCAGAAGTCTTCCCCGTCTAGTTGATTTCTTAGTAAATCTTACCTGTCTACTGCAATTTCCCTGTGAACTCAGATAGTTAATTTTTTAATTAATTTTGTCATCTTTTCTTATAACTTCCCATATGTGTACTTTTGAGCCCTCATCAAGAATGGGACAAATCACTGAATTCTCTTTCTTTCTGTAGGATCTTACCAGGTCTTACCCTAAAAAGATCAAAGATCAGCAAATGACCGACAAAAGGTTTCTATTTCCTCTTGCCTCCCCAGGTCAATGGTATGTCACCTACCAAAATCCAGATCCTCCAGGAGAAATTACTACTACAGGAAACAAAACAGAAACCTCAAAAGTCAAGATCCAGGAGAAGAGTATCTGTTACACAACTTTTCCTACCCAGTTTAGCAAAACACCTGTTTCAATCTCAACAATACAACGCAAAAGGCCACCCCCAAGGCCCTGGTGTGCATCTGACTCAGTACAGAAAAGGGGTTTAGATGGCGTGGAGACTGAGGTGCCAGGCCACCCCAGCTCTTAGCCACACGAGGGGAGACCACATGGTAGCGGGTTCTTCTATTGATCCCCCCCATCCCCACCAGAAAGAAACAGCAGAACCCCATGATCCCAAGGGGAGCCAGACTTGCCCTGAAGGGTTCAGAATTCAGAAATAACCAGGTGTCCTTTGGGCTGAGAAAGAGTGAAGGCTGCTGACCTTGGGCACAGGATAAAGAAACTAACACCTGAGTCTGCCTAGCTGCCCCCTGCCACCCCAAAGTCTACCAAACATCCCACCTTATTACATTTGATCTGGTCCCTAGTAAGTGGGATTGACAGATACTTTGCCCCTCACTGCCCACCTTTTACTGGAACTGAAGTGATTTACCCAAGGTCGCATGCCTGGGCCTCAGGTCTTCCGGTTCTAATGTACACTACTCTTCCCATCAAGTGTGGCTTCCTCAATGACTGTCATTCTCACACTGTCTTCGTGGCTTTGGCTTTCGTCCCCTTGCCATCTGCCCTATTAATGTTTTTATTGACATAGACTCTTAAGTGCATTTATTTAGAAAGGGATATTTTCATCACTATCATAAAGACGGAAGATCAGAATCACTTGCCATAAATAGAAGGTGATCATAAAAATAAGTACAATGAAAACAAAGTCATGTTGTTAAATTCTAGTTACATTTCCTTCCCCTGCTCAAGGCACAGAGCCCAAGGCTCCTCCTCTCTGTTTAAAAAGCGGATAAACCACTGTTACAGAGGCACTAACAAGTAGGACCAAAATAAAAAATTTCTCCTTGATACAATCAGGATTGAAACAGAGTTGAAAGGGGATCATTTTCTTCACTTTGGACTCAGTACTGTCTAAAACAGCATCTACGTGCATCCTAAGATACTCCGAATGCCAGCAGGGCTGCCGGCCCCTCCTCTGGGAAAACTGCACAAGACCATAATAAGCGCCCAATTTTTAAGCCCATTTAAGTCCAAGAGAAGTTGAAACCAGACATGAGAAAGATTCCTCTTGGATAGAGGAACATAACCTTTGGGCTTGTATGTTTCTTCTCAAAAGATATAAAAGGATTGTGTAAAAATTTTAATCCAATAGGTAAAGCTTGCGAACACTGGAGACCAGTTGTCTCCTCTCTTAGGGAACATAAGAACTGATGATCAAAGGTGTGCCGTAGGGCTCATTCCTTAAGAGTGCTGACCTTGGACCTCCTTTAACCAAGAGTCTCTCCCTCAGCAGTCCATAAACACACACACACACACACACACACACACACACACTCACGTACGCGCACACTGCATACATATGCATCTCTCCCCCTCCTCTCCCTCTCTCCCTCTTGTCCCCCCCACCAAGTGACCACCTATCTTCTGCTTAAATGTGCTCAGCCTTAGGTCCTGTCAGCTCCTGCCCTTGCTGACTTTCATCTCGTCCCTGAAGCAGATGCTTATTTGCAGACCATGTGGGCAGATTGTCAGCCCCACAAAGCCACGCCCACTTTCCTGGGCAGTCTGTCCAGCAGAGTCCACAGCTTGAGGGTAGAGGAGGCAGAGCAGAAACAGAATGTGCTGCTACCTTTGGAACTTCATTCTAGGCTGTCCTGCTCTGTAGAACTTTCTGTGCTGATAGAAATGTCCTATGAACTTTACTGCCCAATACAAGAGCTGGGCCACATGTGACTATTGGGCATTTTACATGTGGCTAGTGTGAGTGAGTGCTGAATTATTCATTTTATTTCATTTTAATTCCATTTATATAGCCACGTGCAGTTGTATCTACTTACTGAACAGCACAGCTCTAGAGATAAGAGACTGTTTCTGGGAGGAAGGACAGGGATGACAAAGAAGTAGCAAATCCAGGCACTACTGGGCCAGTACCTGTTCCAGATGGGAGTAAACAACAATGCCCCCATGGCCCTCCCCACCACCCCACTTTCCACCATTATCGTTCTATCTCCTGCTCTTCAAAAAGGAAAGAATTTGGAGGAATGAGCCCATCCCCCTTTCTGAATACCCCTTCTTCAACCATTTTTCTGTATATTCCTCTCCTTACATCCAAAGCTTCCCAAGAGGTGCCTACAGATGTCTCTGCAGGGGGGAAACATTGAGCAGATGTGGAACATACTGCCAAGAAGAAGCCAGCAAACATGCCCAGGAGCATGTACAAAGGGATAAGCAGAATATGAAGAGAAGGCATTTCTGTTCTTGCTTTGCAAAGAATACATGCTCAGCTGAGGCACTTGTCTGCTTTTTTAGATGAGGGAATTTAGAAATTGTTTTAGGTTTGGTAATGTTGTGGTTATGTAATAAAAGATCCTTATTTTTTGGAGATGCATGCTGAAGGCCTTAGGAGTGATGTGCCATATGCATCATCTGTGTGTGTATGTGTGTGCACGCGTGTGCGTACAGTTGCACAGATGCACATATGTGAGCACCCAAACACCAAGATCAATCCATGTGTACATATAATACACATGTAGATTACATACTACATGCATGGCTTAGGTACACAATTACTTGACAGTTGCATTAGATAGATGGTAGATAAATAAATACTATGTAGATCAGAGAGATTCAATAAATGATACATAGATTGGTAGATAAGGCAAACCCTGTATCATTGTTAAATATAGGGTGGGAATATTACTACTCATGGAAAACCATGGTGGACCACGGGGACTGATAATTTAAAATATTTTTATTATTGCCAAGTGGCCTCGAGGCCAGTGTGAGCAGAAGGGGGAGGGAGGGGCGCAGGAAGGCCAGTGAGCTGGGGCCAGTGGGTAGAAGCGACCACAGATGAGGAGACACAGGCACGAGGAAGGAGCAGTGACGCGCTTGGGCAGAGCCACTTTAGACCCTTCCCACCCCGTCTCCTTCCCACTCTGGCCCTGCCCCCTCATCGCTGGCCTTGCAATAGTGGGGAACCAAGCCAGCGCAAGTCCTGAGGGGCACCAAGACCGGGGGTGGGGGCAGTGGAAGAAAGGGCAGGGGTGATAAAGTACTGAATCCAGGGAACTCAGCTGTGGGAGGCAGGCAGCCTGCAGGGACAAAAAGAGGGCGAACTTGGGTTTGTTGCTGCCACCCCACCCCTCAAAGTCATTGATGGGGAGAAAGGCAACCTCAACTCTCTACCCTAGACACATATACCGGAATCCCAACCCCATCCCCCCTTTCCTGCCATGGCTGTCAATGATACTGCAGACTCAGGGGATACTGGTCTCCCCGACTTTTTGGGCCATGCAAGGAGGAGAGCTATATAAAGCTTTCCTCCAGATGGCTTCTGTGGGTCAAGGAGTCGGTCCTCCCCACACCCTGGCAGACTGAGGCCTGATCTGGATTCTTACCCCAGCAGGGCTTGAGGCAGGCTTGGGGTGGGCTGTCGCTTAGACATCTGTCTGCTGCTGTCCCCCAGCACAGCTGATAGCAGGAGGGACCCACAGTTTCCGAGGCAGGCCGGACTGCTGTGGGAGCAGTGCCAGGGGACTGCTGGAGAAAGCAAGCAGAGGCCCTCAGCTGCCAGTGCTGCCTCCCTGTTCAGCAGGAGGGGACCCCAGGGCTCCCACCACGCGAGCTGTGCTCTGTACATCTCCAGAGGCACATTTCATGTAGAACAGGAGGAGGCTACTTTCTGGAAGTGTGCTCTAGGGAGGCCCTGGGGAGTCATGGATTTTAGCTCAGGTCCCCACTGGACGTGGGAGAAGCAGTGAGCCCTTCAGTCTTCCCAGTCCAGTCTCTCCGCTCTTCCTGGATACCTGTGCAGAGATGATGCCCAGGGAAGCGCTCTGTACTGCCAGGTCCCGGGGAGCACCTGCAGGGTGAGGCTGGGTTCACTCAGAGGGAGGAACAGGGGCCTGGGCGAGGGGGCAGCAAGTGAGCGGTGTGGAGTAGATGAGGGGAGGTTCTAGCAGCTTCAGCAGCAGTGGGAAGAGACCGATGATATAGCTAAACTTCCCTCCTTCCCAAGGCATGGTTTTGGGAAACTGGAGCTGGTAAATTGGGGCTGGTAAATTGGGGACTTTCCGGCCCTGAATAGCAGCATCTTAACATAGAACCTGGCATATGGAAGGTGCATGGATGGATGGACGGATGGATGGACAGATAGACGGATGCATGGATGGACGGATGGACGGACAGACGGATGGATGGATGGGAGGGTGGGTGGGTCTATAGGGGAATGATGTGCAGAGAAATCACCTGGGAGCTGCATTTCCCACTTGAGCTTCTCTTGTCGGCGCCATTTGGCTCTTCGGTTGGAAAACCAGACCTGAGGGAGGGCAGAAACACCATGGCTGGCTGTGCCGCCTGATCTCTGGCACCAACTGTGCTCACACATGCTCCCAATCTGAACTCAGCACACAGACTCTTCCTCAGCCCTGGCATCATCCCTCCCTGCTCTAAAGGCTTGGGGTGGAGAAGAGAAGAGAACAATCAGTACAAGGGGGATCAGCAAGGCCTTGTTTCTCATTTCTGTTTCTCATTTTTGCTCCAAACAAATCTGTTTCCACTGCCTTACTCCCTTCTCCACCTGACACGAACCCCATGCCCTGCCAGCAGAGACTCTCCGCGTGGTTCCTGCATCTGCGTGCAGAGGGACACTCACCCTTACCGTGTCCTCGGGCAGAGAGGTAGCAGCAGCCAGCTTGCCACGGGTCACTGAATCAGGGTACTGCCCACGCTGGAACTCTGCAGAGATAGGGGTTCACATAGCCAGGACAAGGCTGGGGTCACCCCCTCAGGCTCCATGCCCACCTGCTGTCACCTGAACCACCTTCCAGACAGGGTCACCATAACCTTCCCCTCTCAGCCTCAGTTCCCGGGCCTCAGGGCTGCGTCTCCATGGCTGCAGTGAGGACCCTCTGACCACGGCCCACCCAGCCTCAGCACCTTTCTCCAGCGCCTCAGCTTGATCGGGGGAGAAGATAGTCCGATTCCGGTGGCTGGTCCCTGGGTGGGGACCCCGGGGAATCTCAAAGTCGCTTTGGGGAATATGAGGAACTGGAGCCAAGACAACTGCAAAGAGGAATAATGACTTGTGGTGGCTTGTGGTGGTGATTCCTCTGGTCACCAGGAGCCCCCAGCCCTGGGGCTATGACCAAGGGACCACGGGGGTGTTAGAGCAGAAGTGGGGTGTTCACAGTTACTTGGCAGTTGCTGCAGGGATACTTGACGGGAGTCAAGTTCAGCGCCACGGTGGAGTGCATGCTTAGTGTTTTGGGGAAACAGCAGTAGGGTTTGCCCAGTTTCTCATCACCCTGAGAAGCGGTGCATGGGGCAGAGGCAGGTGCGGAAGGCTTCGTCCCGCCTCCTCAGCAGATCCTGGGGCCCTGGGAGCCAGGAGGCCTGTTCAGGACCTGCTGGACAGCTGGGGACCTTGGGGAACTCACGCCCCTTCTCTGAGCCTCAATTTTCTTCTGCCAGGAGAGAATAAGACTCCCTGTGAGGCCCTGGTCTTGCTGTGAGGCTGATCCCAGAAAGGTGCAGAAAGGGCCTGGGGCTTGGGAACCGTAGGCTGGGCTCTGACTCTTCCTGGGGGCAGCTCCCAGACGCACCTGGGGGCCTAAGCTGTGTCCAGGGCAGCCGGGGGTCCTCCTGCAGTGCCCGCAGGACTCGGTTGATAGAGGACACCTGGGGATGTTGGAGTGTTGGGAGGAACTAGTGCACCCCTGTGCACTAGTTCAGGGATGCCTCCTGAAGACAGTTCCCCAATGTCCCCTCATCCCCTCCATCCCACCCACACATATCCCGAAGGAAGCCTCCTCTCTCTCCCCATGCTTTCTTGTCACCTCTCTCACCACTGCCACTTTTCAGAAGGGAAACTCATGGGTCAGAAGATTTCCCAGGAGCACCATCCCCAGTCTGGGGTGTCCCTTTGCCAAGTAAGAAGAAGAAATTTCTCTCCCCAGACTGCCTGTTGGCCAAGCCAGTGCAGAGAGGCGAAGGCACTTACGCTGGGTGTCTTGTCCTGGGCGCAAAGCCCT